>JAVXUP010005110.1:0-22343 GCA_033070095.1 Escallonia herrerae | reverse complement strand
ACAGATGATGGCGGGAAGCCCGCCGAGTGCTGCTATTATGTGGCGAGGTATTGCCCGGACCGTCTGTCGTTGGCGTTCGGGTACGATCTAGAGCCCCCATGCGGTTATGACAGCCCTTGGAGTGTGGCGACGGCTTTTGGGTATACACTATATGACAGAGCCCGCGAGTGGCCGGCACCGACGACAGAGTGGAGGCAGCCAGGGACAGAGGTGGCAGGGGCGGTGACCGCGGATTATGCGCATTGGTGGGAGCGACTGCGAGGGAGCTGGGCCGGATGGCTGGCACAGCCGTCAGGCACACGTCGACAGGTAGATGTGTTCGCATGTGACCGAGCCCTGAGTTTGATATCGGCCACAGTCGCGAGGCAGTGCGGGATGCTGTCACTGGTGACCGGGAGTTCTGTTCCGAGCTCGGAGAGGGAGGCGGAGGAGGATGCCGTAGAGTTGGGGGACGCTGCTCCCGGGGAGGACCGTGGGGAGGAGCCTATTGCCGAGGTGCCGAGGGTGCCGGGGGCCGGCAAGGGGCCCTTGTCGGCATTGCGAGTGGGGATGATGGAGACAGCGCGTCAGGCTAGTGCTGGTACCTCAGCCCCACACCTATCAGGGGCGAAGAGGCCGCGCGACGTATTAGAGGAGCTAGACTCTGAGGTTTGCTTCTGTCCTTTCTTTTTGTCGTATAAATATGGTTTGCATATTGCTCATAATCTGTGAACTGACAGCGGTTTTGCCAGGGGGACGAGGAAGAGGCGGTCGCGGGGGGAGCGAGGCCGAGACTGAGATCGCAGGCGAGGAGGCTATGGCAGCCGAGGCCGGCAGATTAGTTGACAGTGATGAGACCGAGGCCGTTGAGCTATTGACGGCCAGTGTGCCGAGGAGGGTGAGCCCATTGCCTGCTACTGAGGAAACGGTGGGGGCACTATACGGCGGAGAGGGGAGCGATACGGTGATGTTCGACATTGACGAGGACTGGTGGACAGGCATGGAGACGCAGGTTGTGGGAGGTGATGGTGGCGAAATGGCGGAGCCTGAGTCTGTTGTTGCTGCCTCGATTCGTGAGCGAGAGACACCGGTTCAGGCCGTGGTGGTGCGACGGCATGACACATTGCCGGAGTCCGTGGTTGAGGTCGGAGCTACTCTTCTGGCGATGCACTCAGCCACGATTGGGGCGCAGAGGGCGGGTGGGATGTCGGAGATTTCTGCAGCGGGCGGCAGTGGCGCGACAGTCGGAGATATGAGTAGAGGATCCTCGAGCGGTCAGGTGGATGTGGCAGCTTGGGGGGGCCTCCAGCTACCGGCGGAGACTGTGCGCCGGTTAGAACTGGTGAAGGCAGCGTTCCCGCAGACATTCGAGAGCGTGGTGGTAGAGAACCCAGTACTACGGATGTGGGTGTCTGCAGGGTTTATGGAGTGGTTGCTGCCGTTCGCCAGTGTGCCGTCGTCGGGTTGGACTGCAGAGTTCGTTGCTCGGTCGCTTTCAGAGTTCGCTCCGTTCACATCGCTAGGTATGCAGCTGGACTGGCTAGCAGATTTCTTTAGATCGAGGAGCGTCAGCCACGATATGGATGAGAGGCGTGCAGTCGTGGTTATGCGGGAGATGTTGCTGGAGCGGCGCCGCACAGGATTAGAGGCAGAGCGGTCAGAGATCACGGCAGAGTTGGCCGGGATTGACATGCAGGTGGCAGAGATAGAGAGACAGCTCGTCGATTTGCAGAGGCAGTTGTCCGATCTACAGAGGCGGCGAGGTGAGGTGGACGGGCGAGAGTCAGAGCGGTTAGGGCGACAGGCCGAGCTTGATGCTGGATGGTCAGAGGTACAAGCGGAGCGGGAGGTACTTCAGGCATTCAGCTCCCACCCAGTTGCATCGCTGTTGTCTAGACTTTCCTAGCTTGTATGTTACTTTGCCGTAGTTGTAGTGCTTAACGACGGCTAGTAAACGTTTGATGTATATGTACATATTTTTGATGGTCTCGGCTTATTGTATGTTATGTTCGGTTGCTCTCTTCTTTCTTCTCTCTTTTTTTGAATGTCTTGCTTGTTTCGGTTACTTGTGAATGCTCTCCCATTCCCGCTCGTAGAAAGTGACTTAGGAAGCATAGGTTGAGAATGAGTGCCAGCTGGGCAGAAGTTGAGGTAACAGCATGACTTTGTATTGATAGGACGCGGTACAAAACACCATTACATGACTAGTGTAGAACGCTACACAGATCAACAAAAAAAATACAAGTCTGCAAGCAATGTCGCATGTACAAAAATGCTACGAGGGCGCGTTCTATGACGCGACTACACATAATACTTCTTCAGGTAGCGGCCGTTGATGGGGGCCGAGACCTGACCGTCGTCGTGGTTGAGCAGGAGGTACGAGCCATTAGTGCGGGCTTCGTGCACCGTGAAAGGGCCCTCCCAGTTTGGCGTGAATTTAGGAGCTGACATGTTGGCCCGCACATGCTTGGCGGCTTGAAGAACAAGGTCGCCCTCGATAAACGAACGTGGCTTGACGGTCTTCCCATAAGCTTTCGTGAGCTGCTCATGATACTTCTTCATGCGGCGCAGGGCCGTGGCTCGTCGTTCGTCGAGGCCGTCAAGTGCCGCGAGCCGGGCTTCTTCATCTCCGAGACTGCTGCTTAGGGAAAGTCGAGCCGATGGTTCTGCGATCTCGGCAGGTACCACACACTCGTCCCCGTAGACGAGAGAGAAAGGCGTGGCCTTTGTCGCTGTGTGCATGGATGTTCTGTAGGCCCAGAGTGCCAGATTCAGTTGTTCGGACCATGACCGGTCGGCGTCATGCACCATTCGCGATAATACTCGTAGCAAAGTCTTGTTGGACGCTTCAGCTTGACCATTACCTTGCGGGTAATAGGGAGTTGATGTGGCATGGCTGATGTTGTACCTTTCCATGAGAGTTCGAACCTCTCGGTTAATGAATGGGGTGCCATTGTCAGATATAATACATCGAGGGATGCCGAAACGACAGATGACGTCGCGTAAGAAGTTGGAAACGGCACCTCCCGTGGCTCTCCGCAGAGGTACGGCTTCAACCCACTTCGTAAAGCGTTCAGTAGCAACCATGATCCATGAATGGCTTCTGGACGGCGGGTGGATGGGGCCGATGAGGTCGAGGGCCCAAGAATGAAATGGCCAAGGTGCTGAGATCATGTGCAAGTCGGATGCTGGCGAGTGTATCCTGTCGGCGTGCCGCTGGCAGGGTTGGCAGCGTCGGACATGCGAGATGGAGTCGGATTCCATAGTCGGCCAATAATACCCCAATCTTAGTAATTCTGCATACAGCTTCTGGGAGCCTTGATGTTCACCACAATCACCATTGTGTACTTCGTTAATGACTTTGACCACTTGGGCACCTTGCAAGCATCGCAGGGTGCGTCCCGAAAATCCCTTGCGAAATAACTCGCCTTCCGTCACAAAATACCTGACTGCCTTGCGCTTGATGGATCGTGCTGAGCCGCGGTCAGGTGGTAGAATCCCGTGGGATAGATACTGGATGAAAGGCTGGCGCCAGTCACCCTCGATGTCAATGACAAGAGCTTCGGCACCGTCGGGTGCATACAGGCACTCGGGACAATCCTTTTGTATATCCGAGGCGTCCTTGGCCATGGATGGCCAATATAATCCCATACGCTGGAGGCGACGATACAGAGGGGGACCGTCGAAGCCACAACACTTCTGGTGGCCGAGCTGTAATTTGTGTTTTGCCTCTTCCGGTGCCAAACATCTTGCTAGAGTGCCTCCGGGACACCGCCTGTATAAGACATCTCCCATCATTGAAAAGTCTGTAAGGGTGGAGGCATGAGCAAGAGATGGCGCTTTAAGTTTGTCGATGATAGGTTGCCTCCAATCGTCCGCAGTAACGTCCCTCGGGACTAGGTTCAGTGCTGTGCATGGTTCCATTCTCTTGACGATGGTTAGCATCCGTTGTTCACCATCGACCTCTATCTTTGACGCGATCGTGGCCAAGCAGTCCGCATGTCTGTTGTGGCACCTATTGTGATGTTCATACTGGACATGACCGAGTCTTCCTTCCAAGTGTTGCACCAAGGCACGATAAGGTGCCAAGGCTGGTTCTTTGACCGCGAACTCCCCGTCCGCCTGCTTCATGACCAGATTTGAATCTCCTTTCACACACAGCGCCTTAGCCCCCATACTGACGGCGATCATGAGGCCAATGACAAGTGCCTCGTATTCAGCTTCGTTGTTAGACACCGGGAATGCAAGTTTGAAGGATAATGAAGTGGTAACACCGTCTGGTGCCCGCAAGACTATGCCGGCACCCCCTTGCCGGAGGGGCGTGCCATTGGGGCCTTTGCTAGTGGCAGAGCCGTCGAATTCAAGCGTCCACAGTCCATCGATGTCGGTGATCAGGGCTGTCTCCTCCCCCGGCAGTTGATCCGATATCGGTTCATATTGTTGGCGTGGGAAGAAGGCCAGGAGGTCTGCGAGTGCTTGGCTCCGCAGAGCTGTAGGATTCTTGATAGATAAACCGAATTCGGCCAACAGCAGCAACCACCGTGTGAGTCGGCCAGACAGGGCGGGACGTGTAAGCATGTAACGGAGCGGGTCAGCCTTGGTGACGAGTGTGATCTGATGCGCTAGAAAGTAATGTCTGAACTTCTGTGAGGCGTACACCAAGGCTAGACAGTGTTTCTCGAGCTCGGAGTAGTTGGCTTCGGGCCCTCTGATCACTCTACTGAGGTAATAAACAGGACGCTCGACACCTTCGACTTCTTGGGCAAGCAAAGCCCCGATGGATCTGGGTGTGGAAGTCAGGTAGAGTAGGAGTGGGATGCCTCGTTGTGGTACGACCATGGTTTGCGGTGACATGAGGACCGCCTTAATCTGTTCAAATGCTTGCCGTTGGGGCGCGTCCCAATTCCACGGTGCGCTTTTACGCGTCAAGTGTTGAAATGGCGTAATGAGCTCGGCCAGTGCGGGTATGAAGCGTCGGAGGTAAGAGACCTTGCCGAGGAAGCTCTTCAGTTGCTTTGTGTTCTTGGGGGGGGCATTTCTTGGATGGAGGCTGCTTTCGAGGGGTCAACGTCGATGCCCTGTCGACTGACCAAGAACCCGAGGAACTTGCCGGAGGAGACTCCGAAGGCACATTTCAATGGATTCATCCGCATGTTATACTGGCGGCAACGATCAAAGACCGCTTGAAGGTCGGTGAGGTGATCACTTTCCTTCCTGGATTTGATAATAAGATCGTCGACATAGTCTTCCACAGTATGGTGTATCATGTCATGGAATATTGCTGTCATAGCCCTTTGATACGTAGCTCCCGCATTCTTGAGGCCGAAAGGCATAACTTTCCAACAAAAATTACCCATAGGAGTGCGGAAGGCTGTCTTGGCGCTGTCGTCGGGGTTCATGCGAATCTGATTATAACCTGCGAACCCATCCATGAAAGATAAAGTTTCATATCCGGCGGCGGCCTCCGTGAGCATGTCGATATTGGGTAGTGGAAACTCGTCCTTGGGGCACGCCCTATTCAAGTCCCGAAAGTCGATACAGACGCGGACTTGGCCATTCTTCTTTTGTACAGGGACGACATTAGCCAGCCAAATAGGGTGAGTGATAGGTTCGATGAAGCCTGCGCGCAGGAGGCGTTCAATCTCTTGCTTGATTTTCAATTCGAGCTCGGGGCGGAATGTCCGCGGGTGCTGTCGGCTAGGGATAGATCCGGTAGCAATGTTGAGATGGTGTGTGACTAAGGCAGGATCCAGTCCGGGCATCTCATTGTAGCTCCATGCTAAGACATCACGATACTCGTGTAGGAGGGAAACCAATTCCTCTCTTCGGCCGGGGGCGAGTTTTGTGCCAATGTAGGTGTGCCGCGGTTCTTCGCCCGGGTCGGCCAGGTTGATTTCTTCAATATCTTCAGCCTGAGGTCGAGGGCCATCCTCATAGCAAGGTGGTGCCGCGCCGGGGGTGAGGTCAGGATCTGGCTGGCAATGCTCGGCCGTGCGGCACCATTCAGTCTCTCCAAGGGGGTCGGGGTCGAGGGGGTCTGAGGAGGGACCGCCTGGAGCCCCTGCGTACCGTCATAATTGATAGATGATCTTGCCGTCCTTGACGATACGTCGAAAGGCCGGCTCAGCCTTTTGCTTCTTGGACTTGGGGAAGAAGGGGGGAATTGGTCGTGGCAGCAGGCGGAAGCGGTGGGGTTGACCCATTATTCTTGTTACTTCTCCCGGTTTTGTCCTTGGGAAGCTTGTCCCCGCACAGCTCATCCCAGGTCGGCAGCCTGGTAGAATGTACATGAGTAGCATTCTCCCCATCCTCGGCGAAATTAGTGAAGAAGGAGGCCTCGGCGAAATAAGACTCGGCGCATTCAAAGGGGGCTTTGGTTGCAGGGATTGTCATTGCTACCTCATGTCCCGTAGAACCGGCTACCAGCTTCACACATTGATGGTATGTTGAGGGAACGGCCTTGTTGTCGTGGATCCATGGTCTCCCGAGCAGGAGGTGAAAGGCAGACTCGCTGTCTATTACGTGAAAAGTAGTGTCGCGACGGACAGTTCCGACCATGAGGTCGACGGTGATATGGCCGAGGGTCGACTGAGGACCCTGTCCAAAGCCGGTAATATTGACGGGGTCACGGATGATTTTCCTTGGGGGAATGCCGGCCTGTTGCAGGGTGATGAGGGGTATGATGTTGATCGAGGCGCCGCAATCAACCAAGGCACGACGGAAGCCCGTGCCATTAACAGTACACTCTAAAAACAGCGGCCGATTGTGATGCTCGATCGGCGGCGAGTCTTCATCCGAGAAGACTAAGGCCGTAGAGGGGATGTGACGTAATTCAGCCTGGGCGGCGAAGCATTCGGAACCGAGGCCGGTGGTGACCTCGAGCAGGCAATTGGAAAGGTAAGTCCGGGCGGCGGGTGAAAACCCCATTTCATCAAAAAAACTTTTGATCTTCGTCATCTGTCGTTGGGGAGGCATCGACTGCTTAGCTGGAGGAGGCACGAGGGTCAGTGTGGGCTCTGCCGGGGCTTCGTGGATTACAGGCTCGACATGGTCAGTGACAGCCATAAGGGCCTGGTGCCCCCTACTGTTGCGATGCGGTGGGTAGGGATCTTTGCGCACATCGTTATTTTTCCGTAGCTGCAGGTCGCCCGACGCTACCTTCCTTGCAAAGATGGTTCGCAGTGCATTGCAATCTTTGAGCGGATGGCCAAGGGCTCGATGGAAAGGACAGTAGGTGGGCCTGGCCTTTTCTTCGTCTGTGATATTGGTCCGCATTGGTGGCAGTTGGAAATTTTTGTCATGCGCCACCCATTCGGCCAAGAGTTCCTTCACTGTATTCAGGTCACAGGGATAGTCAGGTGCGGGTCTTTGTTGCCTTCGCTTGTCGGAGCCTTGGTTCACATCTGGAAGCTGACGCTTGAAGCCTGCATAGTTGTTGTTGTCGTTGCTACGTTGAGTGATAGGTGCATCTGCTGAGGCCAACAGCGTACTTTGCGGTCGAGGCTTCCATGACTTGACAGGACCAACTGTCTCGTAAGTTCGTCGGGCTGCCTCCTTGAGGTGTCCCCATGACCTTAACTGTAGGTTCTCGATATGCACTCGGTAGACGTCAATCATATTTTTGATGCATATGGGAACCAACGTTTCGTCTTTGCTGAAATCTGTGCACTCAAGGCACTTAAGATGAAAACGATGCACATACTTATTCAAGTCTTCCCCCTGGTTCTGGCGAATGCCAGCAATATCAACGATAGTCACGCGCTCGGTCTCGTAATGAAATTTGTCTAAGAACAGCTGGACCATGTCGCCCCAGGTGTGGACGGTCCCTGCGGGGATCTGGTGATACCAAGTGTAAGCCAAGCCCGTAAGGGACTTGTGGAATTCTCTCAACTTCAAGCTGCTTCCTGTACCATACTGCTCCAAGGAGCCTGCAAACCTTGTTAGATGCTCACGGGCGTTTCCCTCACGTCCGTTGAAGAGCACAAAGTTTGGTTGCTTGTACTTGATGGGGTAGGGTGCGATGGCGATATCATTAGCGTATGGGGCGTGTCCGGTTAGACGGGTTGAGGAGTCCGGCTCGGGATTCCTCGACAGGCGACGGACAAGGGCCTCCAAATCTGACTGAGTGACATAGTTGGAGGATGGTGCCTCATTGCCGGTCAAGGGGTGATGACCGCCTGGTGCGTCGCGAGCCCCCGAGCCCCCAGATGGCACGGCTTGATGAACGGGGACATGGGAGGGTTGGTATGGTGCAGGTGCTGGCAGGGGCAGCTGTGCAGGGGCAAGTGTGGGTTGGCGAGACATGCCCATCACTTGGCCGGGGGTTTGGTGTTGCTCAACTGGATAGGGATTAGGTTCCATCTCGATGGAGTCATGCGTTTCGGAGGAGCTTCTTGCCGGCGTCAGATGAGATGGTGTGACAGCGGGGGGAATCTGCTGCAAGACTGGCCCGAGATCCGTGTGTAGCTTGCGGGGCGGCACTGCAGAAGGAGATATGTCGGCTACCGGCAGCGACGGTGTTGCGAGCCCTACCGCCAAGGGTCTAGATGTCCAAGGCGGCGGTAGTCGCGACACTGGGGCCGGGGCGATGTCAAAAGCTGGCCCCGGTCCTGAAGGCTGGATTGACGGAGCGGCCTGCTGTGAGGACAGGGCTTGTATGGATTTTTGCATGTCCATAATGGCGGCTAGTAGAGTGGTCTGTGAATCTTGCAGCGTGGTGATGGTCGGAGTGAGTTGCTGGATGGCTGCATTTACGAGCACTTGTACGTCGGGGGTAGTGGTCGGCAGCTGGTCTCGGAGCCGCGCGGCGCTAGTCTCCTCCTGATCACCGAGGTGGTGTTCTTGCAGGGCGGGGTTGGGTCCTTGGCTGGTCGCCCTAGTAGCTCTCCGTTGCACAGGCATAATGCCTAAGTCCGGAAGGTATGCAAACCGCAATACGATGCTCACCTCCCCAGCGGAGTCGCCAAAATGATGGTGCCGGAAATGGTTCGATGATACGTGGAGGTGCCACAAAGGATGCGGTCTGAGTTGGCTTCCAGGTAGGCAACGTGGGAGACAGCAAGGACGGCGCAAGGGCCGAGGACAAGGCTCCCCAGACAGGTCGTGAGGGGTGGCAGTGCTGCGCAGGCAGGGTGACGATGAACAGGACCGACAGTCTGCAGTCCGTGATGAGGGTATGGCGTCCAGGGTCCGTAGACGGGAGTTCAAGTGTATTTCTCTCACTAGAATTCCAGAGAGAATGTTTCCTTTAGAGAGAGAAAGTGAAAAGTCCAAATGAGAATCCGATCCTTGAAAAAGCTCCAAAGTCCACTATTTATAGGCAAAAATGTGCATGTGTCATAAGTTGACATGTGTCGCCCCCTGGGAACGACACGTCACCAGGGGGCCAACGCACTGACCCTTCGTTGGACTGCCGGTTCCTAAGTTCGTGCTGCCCTGCCCTTGCAACATCTCTCTGCCTGTCTGAGGAGACTGATCATGCCGCGGTAGCATGGTCAGAGTAGCCCGTTGCCCCAGCCTCCAGTCCAAGCCCTTACTGAATCCCACAGGTCTGGCAGCGGCGGGGAAGACCCGACGCCCAGCTGCCAGGTGGACTAGGCAAGATGCCCTTCCGAAGACCTGCTCCCGTCTCCGAGTGACCCGGGGGTCATAGTCCTTAGGGGTGCCGACGCGAGCCCCCAGTGCCAGAGCACGTAGGCCAGTCACGCAGGCACCCTGGCGGAGATAGTGTCCTGGAGGAGTAGCCTATCCCGTAAGCATATAACATGATTGCAGCGCATGGGGCGCGGTTGAGTGCGGGCGACGAGGGTCGCAGAGTGATCTCCGAGCGACGAGGGTCGTTGCGTGGATGGCGCGCGACCGTGAGCGACGGTTGTCATGGCGACAGAGCGGCCACAAGTGACGGTCATCGAGACTACGGGCGACGGTCATCGCGACGAAGGGGCACGGCCGAGAGCGACGGTTGTCGCGACTATGGCGGAGTGCGGCCGCGAGCGACGGTCGTCGTGACAATGGGGTGGGGTCAAAGGTGACGGCGTCGGTGTTCAAGGCAGGTGGCCGACCCCCATGGGGTGGCCGACCCCCAAGGGAGGCCGACGCTTGGGGGAGGCCGAGCCTAGAGGGAGGCCGACCCCCCGAGGGTGGCCGACCCTTGGGGGAGGCCGACCCTAGAGGGAGGCCGACCCCTCGGGGTGGCCGACCCCCCAGGGTGGCCGACCCCTTGGGGGAGGCCGACCCCTTGGGATGGCCGAGCCCCAAGGGAGGCCGACCCCAAGGGAGGCCGACCCTTGGGGGAGGCCGACCCTAGAGGGAGGCCGACCCCTTGGGATGGAAGGCACGCCGAAGTCGCTTCACGTGACTTGAGCATGCGTTGCTTTGACCGGCCCTCGAGCGTTGAAAAGTTGACCGCTGACTGGGTGATGTGTCGTGCAAAGTGGGTCCCTTGGCGGGTCTTGGGGTGCGACCAGAATAGGGTATGAACAGAAGTAAAACAACTGCTCGTGTTGTTAATGAAGCTAACTACTGTAGTGTGTTCCTTTCGACTAATCTATGAGGCTTTCTTTGCTTACAAGTTTTCTTTCCTTCTGTATCAGATATGTGAACTCTGTATATTAACATATATTGCTTGATTGTTTATAGGTGAATACATGTAAGGGGTTTGTTTTCACGGATTGTTTTGAATGATATATCAGCACTTGATAGGGGTTTTAGTTAAACCACTCCATGTGACTTTTAACTATACGCGAAAACGCTTTTTAAGACTCAGTGACGAAGACTTTGAGGTTACCCTTTCCATCTATGAATCTCAATTTGTTGAATCTCTATCCATATCTCTGGCAGGCAGTATGTTTATCCGTGAACATCATTTTCCCCAGTTGCTGTCTTGGGAAAGAGAGGGCATAGTGATTCTGAACACCCTTTCCACCTTCCGATGTCTATAGGAGTGGGACGAAGTAAAACTTATTATGTTCATTAATGTTGCATGAGAGAACATACTCTTCATGTAGACTCTCTTTTGAACAAACTACCTAGACACTTGCAGCAAAGTGTACAACTTTTCCTGCCAAACATGTCGCTGAACACACTTAAAAAGAAGAAGAATTTAGCAACAGCAATGATGATTAAGCACTGCCTGACATGGACATAGGAGACCTGGGAGTCAAGAGAGCAGTGGGAATGATTATTAGGTTTCTTAAGAGGCTCTCATAGTTTGAGATATTCCTTTGTGACTGGCTTAAACACATGACCTGCCCGGGTCTCTATCAATTCCAACTGCCCTTTAAACATGTGCATGTAAACAATCCAATCCCCATTCCCAATCGGGCTAGGCATCGGCATGATGTACCCGGCCTCGCCTCCCCACGGGAAATGGTAAGACCCGAATGCCGGCCCACCCCACCCGAAGTTCATCTTCTCTACCGGGAACCTCTGTCCGGATGAAACCACGAGCGAAGTGCCCTCTTCTTGTCCCCTGCTGCCATAAATCCTCGCCATTGCTGGCTCTGGACGGTGGGCTTCCACCCAGTCTATTAGCCCCAGGAAATGTTCCTTTTTCACCGCGCTCTCCAAAACCTCTTGAACTGCATCGGCTATCGAACTTAGTTGGCTTTCTTTGAGCTCCTTGAAGCTCTTCTCACTGAACGGGATCGACAAAACGTTCCCAAAGTACGACGCCATCAGATTTCTGTCGTCCTCCAGCCTCGCCCTCCCGTCCACAACAATGCCCATCCGGCACGTCTTGTTGCTTGTCGAGCACGCTGGAACGACCACTTTCCACAAGAAGGCGGTGAACGCCTCAAGCTTAGTTGTTCTTCTACACTTTCCGCTACTTGCCAGTGATTGAAGCCGATTGAGCTGGTCCGCTTCAACATAATATATGCGGCTTATCAGACCATCTTCACTGGCCGATGACTGAGACTCGTCATTGGGAAGTGGCAGCGCTGAGACTGGCATAAAAAAGTCGTCAGCGGATTTATCGAAGCATCCAGGATGACGAGGGTTGAGAAGGGATCGACGAAACGACGGAACGCAGGTTACTGGCTTGGATTGAGCGATTTCGGCCCACGAAACAAGAAACATGTTGGCCGAGTAGGCATCGGCCACTCGATGGTCAAACGTGCATCCCATCACTAGACCCCCGCACCTGAGTTTCGTAACCTGTAAACATATCACGTTAACGACTAATCAATAATTGGGGAAGTCTAATTGCATTATCTTAAACACTAGAGCTCGTAACGTTCAAATGCTTGAATCAAAATGTGGCCTATTTGTGAGTCAATATTTGAAAGAAAAAACAAAGTAGCAAAAGGAAAAAAGCTAGGAGAAATATGTAACTATAGGCCAAAACAGTAAACCGATAAATAGAATGAATTTCGGAACAGAATATTTTGCCATTTTGTGTGGATATTTAGCAAGAGGGTAAGAGGATGAAAGTGGATGAAAGTTCTTTCGGAACATATCACAACTCTTGCTCCGAAACACACAAAAGTGGATGAAAGTGCTTTCCAGTGCGGGTGATTAAGTTATGTGAGTCTCGTCGCCACGTGACTCACAAAAACGATAGGGTTGGTCAGGTTCCTATGTGACGTTTGGCCAAATTTTTCTGTAACCCCCAAAATCTGCAATTATATAAATAAAAAAAAAAACAAAAACAAAAGTGCATGCATCAAAGTGCATAACCATAGAACTTGTTTTTTCAGCTTCGCAATTCTTTTGTTTCAAGTCACAAACAAGATATATTTGACTTCAGCTTCGTTATTCTTTTCTTTCAAGTAAGATTGAAATATACAAGTTATGTTTGACTTTATATTCTGTCATGGCGTGGTCAAGATAACCTCGCCTACTTGAAACATTTGGTAAATACACTTTCCAAGGGTCAAACACTTTCAACGAACCTAAGACATAGAAGGTCAAGATAACTGCCCCACAATAATTAAGGAAACCACCGAGAGCTATGAAAAATAGCACAATCTTAAGGGGTCGTGAAATAATTGGAAATGATAGCTTTTTGGCTTTCCAAACTCCATCTAGACTATTAATGGTCGTTAAATTAGTTAGTGAAATTTTTGTTAATACTTTCAGCGATAATTCTTCATGATAATTTTGGTTAGCATCACAAAGTAAAGGCAACAAAAACGTTTAAGGATCAATAACGATCACTATACAAAGAATTAGAGTTATCTTCTTACAACTTAGATAGCAGTCAAAATTTTTCTTTATCTAATACTATGAAGCCATGCTAAATATACTTTTTTTGGTCGGTGCATATGTTTGCAGCTATGCTGCTTATTAAACCTTTTTTTTTGGACCCTAGAAATCCATCGCATTGTTTTGTTTCTATTTATTTGTTCAAAAATGTTCACCAATTTCTTAAAAGGTAATATGGGTCAAACTTTGGAAAATATATAGTTATCTATCCAGAAAATATATGTTTTTTTTTTCTCATTTTCAAAAATGATATAATAACTCAACTTCTTAAACTACATATTTAATGAAAAATTTGCAAATCGGATAGTATAGTAGCATAAAACTCCCCATATAGCGACATATAATGGCTGCAAAGTATCCCTAGTGGCTCTTAATTAATGAAACTAAAAAATGATTCAAGAGTTGTAGCTAAAGATGCCTACAAAAATTTGATTGGCAATATCTAATGACATGTAATAGTCACTGTATGGGGGGTAGGGGCGCGGGAGGTGGGGTGCTGAAGGTTATTCCTATGACTGAGGTTGCAACCACAATCTACATTTTAGGGAACTTTGTTGCATATATTCTAATTTACAAAAATTAAGTCCGCAAAAATGCTACAGAAGCATGGAGTAAGATGTCAAGCCTTATAAAATTGTTGGATACATTTTCTAATAGCTTAAGCTTTTCAAACTGATGGTAACCGAACAAAATATTAGAATTCTAGTTTTGTACAGTCTTGAGTTTAATTTTTCCGCTTACATATTTGGTCTAACTTATGATACAATTTGTACTTCATTTATTTGTGCACTGTCTCACTAATTTATTTTTTCATGTGCAATTAAGGACCTGCACGTTAGGGAGAGTGTTAAGGATGATGATCTTACTGGCCCATTTTATAACATCTTAAAATTTTAATGAAGAAAAGAATTTAAGACGAGATAGGACAAAAGCAGCAGTCCAAAGATGTATGTCCTTTCTAACCAATTAGAGCTATTACCTTTCCTACTTTAAGCAGCATATGTTTTGTTTTTACTTTTGTGCTCAGCTTTTCTACGTAAATGGTTGTCTGAGAACCTTTGTGCTACCAAATGGTGAAGTGCAACTATCTTAAACTAAATGCAAAATGACCTGGACAGAGAGCGCTCCACTCTTCTTCTTGGGCACCAGTTTGCCCTCAACGCACGCGTCCGGATTGCTCAAGTTGAGGTCTCGGAGCTCAACGTCCGCGATGGCTTCAATAAAGTCCACCCCGCGGTTGTTGCAGAGAAGCTCAGGCTCCCCCATTGTGTTCTGCAGAACCTCCCCCGCGAAGGCATAGTAGGACACTAAAGTTTCGGCCATCGATTTCTTGAGAATGCTCGCCATGGACTCAAACGTAAAAGACTTATGCCCCAATGTTTGTTTCTTGTAAAAGAAGAAAACGCCCACGTCGAGAGGAGGCAGGAGCAAATCTAGGTTTGACAGTGGTAGCCAGTGCTCCTGCGTGGGCAGCACCGCCGCCACCACTTCTCTCTTGCTCACCTTCACCGAGAAGTCCCCTTTGTCACCCATGTTTTCGCTTGTTTCGCCAACCAGCTTGGGAGAAACTTATGCCTTTGGTGATAGAAAAGGCTAGCAAGCAGGCAAATAAATAGGGAAGAAAGGACGTGAACATGTCTAGTGTCAATTTCAAAACTATTTAGGGAGTAGTTTGAGAAAATTCTATTTTTAATAGCAACCGGTAATTACATTATGTAACCACCAAACTTTACTTGTTCTGTGTTTTGGTAGCGTAAGCACCTAACTCACCAATAACAAGGAAGAACAAATTTTATTGGCAGGTGAGAATACACTTGTTAGATGTTTATTTTTCGAAAGGCTTAACCTTGTAAAGTATTGTCCAAACTTTACTAGAACTCCAACTAACTAATAAACTCAATTTTTGTCCTTAATCAATGATTACTATCAAGCGTGCACGTATAGTTACGTTATAATGACCTTCTTTCCCTCTTTCTATCAAAGGTCTACGTTTTCCTCTACCCTCTCTTGATCGTATAGATAAAATATGAATTTTAATTGTGCCACCTTATCATATTAAAAGAATTTTGTCGGTACTTTATAACGATTACTATAGCAACCAAATAATTTCTTTCTAATCAACTATTACAATCATGTTCATCTAAGTTGAAGTTCAATCTCCCTGCCTCTTTCGTTCCTCTGCCCGTCTCGGGATGATCTCTTGGTCTCTCTTGTTGTGCCATATCAAAAGAAAAAAGCATATATTTATGAAAGATGAAGACGGGAATTATATAATAGACAACAAAAAGCTTGAGATTAAAGTTCACCACCTCATCACTGTTCAGTCCAACTTCAAATGTGGTAATGACTTAGATTCTAATCTTTTTGATGACTTACTATTTCGGTCATAAACTGTTACTCACGTTAATTAACAAAACCGCTTTCCCCCTTCATTTCTCAAGTTGATCAAAATTCTATCTCCCTGTCTCTTTCTCCCTCTATTCGTTCCCGTCTCTTTCTATCAAATAGCTACGCCTTCCTCTGCTCTACCCTCCCTTGGTCTTCTATTTTAGCGTTTAAAATTTCCTAAAAATGACTGGATAGATGCCAATTAAGTGTTAAAGATATTATGCAACTCATTTTCTTTGGGTGTTTAACGTCAAAGTGTATTCAGCCTGAAGTAACGGATGAAAGTGTGGATTGAATAATACAAAAGTGTTCACAATATTTTACGTAGGCCCTAAGCCAGGGTCATCTTGGATTAAGATGTTGGTGATATAAGGGGATTTACTGGTTGCTTGTTAGTTGTTTGGGATCCCAAGTTCAAGGAACATATATGGTTAGTTGTTTGGGATCCATTTCCTCTTAGTTCCACATTCAGCTAGACCTAGCTCCACCAGGATTTTTATATGTAGGTGGATCGGCGCATTTCTTGGCACAAAGCAAGAAAACATGCTATGTGTAACTCATTAGGCTATAAATAACATGTCCTGGGTAACGTTTATATATTACTAGTAAGGATCACGTGCTTTGCACGTTATATAGTGATTTGAAATTAAAATAGTATAAATCTTAGTGAAATATATAGTTCAATTTAATCATTACGATTATTATAATTACAGTATAATAATAAATCATTTGTTGGCTGCTAATCAAAGACTCGAAGAATGAAAAGTTCATTACAGAAAACTTATTCCTCTCGTCACATCAACTTGCCGCTAAAGAGAATCTTGACTGTACAATAATATCAAACTCTCAAGAAACACTATAAGTTTGATTGTATAATAATAGAAGTGAAGAATGTGTTTAGAGATAAATAATATCAAGTGTCTGTATTAGAGTTATCTAATTTCCAGTAATATAGATGGCATATGTATAAGTTTAGGGAGTGAAATCGAGAAGAAATTTGAATTAAAATTAAGTGATATTAACGAAAGTTCAAAAACTAACCCGAAAAGGATTGTCAAAAGTATACTAATATCTCTCTACTGAACTGCTTTCTTCCTCCCTCCCTCCCTCTTGAGATAGAATAGGAAACTCATATCATAAATAAGTGTGTAGTTAAATATGATCAAATATTTGCGGAAAAATAGAGTATAACTTTCACGTATCTCTTATTCTAAAAGATTAGAGTACAAAGTAAGTATTTTCTACTTTTCTGTTATCATTAGTTTCAATGTTGAGTACAATTTGTCTAAAATTGTTCTTGATTATAATTTTACTTTTTTTCTACTTTTCAATAAAAAAATCTTAGTGCACTCTCAATTTTTCTTGACAATATACTCTAAACTCTCTTTTCTTTTTATCTAGCATGACATTTTTCATCTTAGTAGTATAATAAGGTTATTAATTTAGTTGTGAATGTAACTTAGCGTATATTTGCCATAAGACTATTATTTTTAACACGGATTTAGATGTTAATATCAAATCTACTAATTTAAAAAGTCTATATACATGTGTATTTGTATATGTCCTTTTGAAATTTATACTACGAAATGAACGTGTGAAGTTGATATCAAATGATGGTTCTGAACTAAGTAGTTTTAATAATGTTCACAAGTTTACGTTTTCCATCTTATATTTATACATACGCTTTACATGTTTAGTATAAATGCAAACTCATTAAAAGTATAACCAAGATCATTCATCAAATAAAGACCTGTATCATCAAATAAAAAGGAAAAAAATATTACCTATGGCATAAGGCGTTAAAAGTTAAGAAAATTATAGGGTTAATTACACCAATGAACTTGAGGCTATAGTAAAATTTACACGTGTGTCCATTAATTGGAACAAATAGCATTTATGTCTATCGACCCAACCAAAATATTGAAAGGAAAAAAAGACCAGAATGCTTATCATTTAGGAACGTAATTCTTCAAATGTCATTTGTATCCCTTCATCTCACCATATGGCCCCCCACCACCACCATCATCCCTTTATACTTGTTCAGCTTCAACACACACACGCACATAGACATTACAAAGACGCACCCACACCTATACTCTTCCCCCCACCCCCAAAGTTCGCAACCACAGCTATGATCGCATCCTACCATCATCGTGTTCTTCAGCTTTCTCATTCCAATCAATTATCACAGCTTTCTCATTCCAATAACTTACAATAAACCATCATGATTCAACAAACCAAATGAACAAAAATGAAAATTTGACTTTGGGGTTTAAAATCTAGAAGAAAATGTATAAGATTTCTTGTTTGCATCAAACAACTATCCAACACCACGGCAGCCGCCTCCATTAACCACCACCAGAGTAACCTTCCTGAACCACTAATCAGCCTACCTTTGCGTCAACTTAACCCACCATCTATCCAATTCACTCACCGCCCAGATGGTCCACCATCGTTGAATCGATCCTCCACAAACCATAATCACCACCAATCAACCGTCCAGGACCCACAATGCCTCTAACTAACACGCCCACATCCCACACACACATACAAACAAACACACTTGACTAAGGTTGCAGATTTATGATTGATTTGGTGGCTTTGAATTTTTCATGTTTGTGCAGCTTCCAAGGATGTTTACGGCCGTGGAGGTTGGCATTCGCCAGCACCGGTATAAGGCTGGTTGGCTGAGTTGGTTTGCCGACTTTTAGGCTGAGTGCTTGCCAAATAAGATGTGGGGGTAGAATTAGGGTTGAAACCATAATTTGGAAAATTATGATTTGTAAACTTTTATATTGTATATACATTTTAGATACAAAAATGAGGGCAGTATTAACATTTAAAAAATATGTATTGAGCAAATAAGTAAAAAAATATATTTTTTAACGGATCAATACGGCTTTATCTTTTAAAACTATTCTACCAAAATTGTAGCAATACTTTATTCTACCAAACACATATTACACACAAATTCATCACAAAATTTGAAAAAATAAGGCATAGTCGAACTTGTAGATTTTTTTACTCTATCTCATGTCAATAAGTATAAATTTGCAGTCACATGTTAGTAGAGGCATTGGTCGGTGCCCCTTGAAAAATATTTTAAAAAAACACAATAATACCTGGAGTTAGGAACGTTTTCTAAGGAGTACCAAAAATTAACATGCTCATTTTATCAATTTTGCTGTTTGTAAGTTATAAAGTTATATTTTGATAGAGTTTTCTTTAAAGGTGAACAGATACTTAGCATCGTATTTGCAATATTGGGCTAAATCAACTCTCATTTTTTGTCACTTAAAGATGCATTAGTGAACTTTTGACCTCTTTAGCAGCAAATTATTTATATTTAGCAAAAAATATTGTAGTTTAGGCTTACCTTCTTACTTTTAAGAAGGTGAACCTAAACTACAATATATTCTAGGCTCATTATTTTTTCATTAAAAATACAAATTAATCCCTTAGATTGTTTTATATGCTTGGGCTAGATCGTTGCTTGTGTTGATTATATTTATTGTCTTTTGTTACTAGAAAATGCATTAGTGAACCTCTTTAGTGTCAAAATATTTAAAGTTTACTAAACGATAGTAATTTACCTCACATTTTAGAAAGTCAAAAATATTTATAAAGAAATTTAGACATATAATTAATTGTTTAATTTAGTTATTTAAGCCCTTGCGTATCAAAACTTGAGAGTTTTCAAGCTCAAAACAAAATACCATTTGAGGCGAAATGATTAGAGTTTTTGTCAATTGAATTTCATTTAATACTATCACTTATGAGCATGAAATATATGAAGATAATAGCCATATAAACAATATATTATCATATAAATATATAACATCTAGGGACACAGTGGATCATAGAAAGATAATAACCATATGAAGGATATGTTATCATGCAAATAAGGCTATTCTAATAAATCTAACACAATATAGGATCATGTATTTGCTACAAACTCAAATTATAATTAGGAGTAGAATCGTATGATCTAGCGATGTGTTTAAAATTTTCTAGAAAAGCTCCAGTTTTACGATAACTTTTTGAAACTAATATGTCCGTAATTAAAATCTAGAATTAAATTCCAGTTTATGGTTGTTTCAACATACGCATATGTTTGCATTGAGATATATACATGCTCAATAATTGAAATTTGCAGCATACACGTCAACATACAAAATTAAAAAATACAAAATTAAAAAGGATTGTATTCCTAACAAAATATTCAATTTATTGCAAATATATTATGTTTATTCTTAAATGCTATATAAACCAACGTTCTCTGCAAGTTAATTTCATTAATCAAAATTGATGAAAAAGGTATAGTAGCTTTGAGGTATCAATCTTTAACATGAATATAGGCAGTAGGTTTTGATAGAAATTTTTTCGGCAATTAAAAAACATGAAGGAATTCAATGGTGATTTTGTAGGTGCATAGGTTTTTTTTTCTTTTTCTTTTTGTACTAAAAGACAAAATAACTCTTAACTCTAACTAATGCATATATTCTTGTATGGGTATTTTAAAGAAAAATGTTTGATATCCTAATAGAATCCAAAGACACCCTTAAATTTTAACAACAATTCAATTCATCCCTAATCAATTCTAATTTTGTAAGAAGACTTCTATTTGAAAAGGGCATCTTAAAAAAAAATTAGTCATTTAATTCCAGTCATATGCATTTAGAAAATTCCAATTTTACAATAGTTTTCTTAAACCAATATGTCTGTATTCAAAACCTAGAACTTCAGGTTTACAATAATTTTAATGTACTAATATGTTTGTATTGAAATTTATATATATGTAAAATAATTCAAATCTGTAGCATATGTATCAACATACAAATATGAAATACAAATCTCTTATTTTACTAGCGCTACTAATGGATCAGCTTCTTATATATATATATATATATATATATATATATATATATATATATACCGTGATCCATTGCTAGCGCTAGCACCGTCCGCTACATTATGTAGCGGACGGCCAAGCAGCGCTAGCAACAGTGCTAGCGCTAGCAATGGATCACGATCTATATATATGTGTGTGTGTGTGTGTGTGTGTGTGTGTATACCTTTCGTTTGTTGTTTGACCATACTCTTATGAACTTTACGTGGCAAGAAGAGACAAATTTGAAACTACCAAAGGTTGAAAACGAAACCTACAAACTAATCTTTATTCAATAGCGACTATTCCCACATGAATGCGCTAGGAACCAAACTTATAAACAAACAATAATTTTTGTTGACTTCAAAATTGCGTTGTTCGTTGATCCTTCTCTTCAATTGAAAAGGTGTTATTAATTCGTGACTTGCTTTTGACAACTATTTGTTCTAATTATGGAATAACAACTGTTCCTAGATTAATTTACCAAGTCAGTCGTCCGCGATACTGTATTGCTGAGGGAAATTTTTTACCAAACTGCCATCCACAACCGTCCGCTGCACGATGTAGCGGACAGCTCTGACTTGACAAAAAGTCATCCGCTATACGGTATGGCAGATGACTTTTTGCCTGACACATGTCACGTCAATCCTAATCCTGACAGGACTGTTACGACATTCCTGTCTCCCATGGCAGTTACGACTGTTACTTTGTCCTTATCCAAACCATCCGTTATATTGTATCGCGGACGATCTTCTGTCCGCTACATTATAAAGTGGACTACTCTTATCGTCTGCTATACAATGTAGTGGACGGTCCAAATATATACGCACAAAAACCTAACTTCGAAACTTTTTTCCAATCTTTCTGCACATAAATTTTTTCAGCACGGCGTTGGTAAGGAGATCTGCGCAATTTCTTCCCAACAAATTCTTTAATTGTCTCATTAATCACGTAAGTTCACAAATCTGGAGTTGTTATGAGTATTGCGCCTTATGCGTGGTTTTGATTATGTATTGAGCATGTGTTAGCCTATGATTTGTTCATGTGCTAGCGTTGATAAAATCCGACTCCATGTGTGTGTGTGTGTGTGTGTATTTGTATATATGCTATCATTGTATGTGAGCATGTGCTAGCGTTGTATGTATTATGCATGTGATAGCATTGGTAATTTGCGAGCGATTGATAAAAGTCTTCCAAACTTGACGTTTCTGCATAATCTCAGTTGCAAAAAAATGGACTTTAACCCTGGACCAGAAGATCCCTCAGTATTATACGACCAACAAAACCATATCAATACATCTATCTGGAATGGACAAGTAAGATACTTAGTTTTTCGTTTATTCTCACGAACTTTGAATACCATTTTCTTTGCTTAAATTGTATTTATTAATTTGTAGAAAAAAGCACTCATCAACAAAGTAGAAGTATCCGATAATTTGGGAATGTGGAAACTGAACAAATACCAAAAAAATATTGCTGCATAAAATTGGGTTTAGGGTTTTCACGCACGTGCAAATCTTTCAACAACTTGACCGGGCCTTGATAGGGTTCATCTCAGGGTTACCGGTGACAGAGCGGCCGGTAATTGCTCCTCCGTTGGAAGCAACGAATAAAAAAGCCACTAGGGACTTCTTTACCTCCTTACCTCAAGATCAATTTAGCACTGGTAGAATAAAGTTGAAGTGGTTGATAGATACTTATAGCGTTCTGCCGAGAAACTACACGGATAGGATGCTTGTGTTGTATACAAAGGCTTTCCTCTTATGGGTGATGGAGAAAATTCTATTCCCAACGACGTCAAAGAATAAGGTTAGCGTCAAATATTTACCGTTGTTGGGTAATCTACAATAGGTTAGGGAGTATGCCTGGGGGGCAGCAACTC
>JAVXUP010005109.1:0-22363 GCA_033070095.1 Escallonia herrerae | reverse complement strand
ATCTTTCCACTTAAAATAGTACAACGGTGCCACACCCGTTCCAATACCCGGTATAAGTGGAATACCAAAATCATTTCTAACAAAACCACATTTTTTTCTCTTGTTTATCTCATTCCTAATTTGGACTCAACACAATTAAAGCACAGACAGCATAACAAAATTTATCCCCGTAGCAAAACAAAACAAGACAACCACCACTGCCACATAATCAAATGCACGCATGGCACTGTCTAGACCACCGTCATTTGCCCTAAAAGTGCCCCCATGACACTTAAACAAAACCAATGGCCACTACCTTCACCATCGGTATGTATATTACCAACCACGATAATCATCATCACAAAACCGCTCGCAATAACCACCATCACAACCACCAAGAATCCATAACATCTACTATCACTACTGCACCATATTGGAGGCGATAGGCGTCCTTGACGTGTGACTGATCAATTTAGGGCTTCAAACCCTTTGCCTTCACCATTTCATCAAACCCACTTCCGTCGCTCCAAATCATTCGCCATCCTTAACGTAACTAACCCACCACCACAGAATCCGTATTGAACTGTGCTTTTATATATATATATATATATATATATATATATATATATATATATATATATATATATATATATATATATATATATATATATATATATAGCTGATCCGTTGATAGCGCTAGCAAAATGGGAGATCTTGCTAGCGCGATCTGACCGTCCATCCCGAAGGGATGGACGGCCCAGATCGCGTATTTTTGCGGCGCTGTCAGCAGTCCGCTACACAGTGTAGCGGACCATACTTTTTACCATTTTGCCCCTGCTCCCCCTCCGCTACACTGTCTAGCGGAGCACATAATTGGGCCCACGTTGACAGCCAAAATGTCGTCCGCTAGACAGTGTAGCGGACGACTGACACAGTCAACACGACTGTTACTTTGTCATTATCTTACCGTCCGCTAGACAGTGTAGCGGACCGTTTTTCCCTTTCTTTACTTCGAAACCCTTATTCATTCCTTCTAAACTGCTATTCATTCCTTCTTCTCACAATTCTTCTAGCGGCGTTGGCAAGTAGATCGGCGCAATTTCTTCTCAAGAAATCCTTTATTCGACGAATCAATCACGTAAGTTCACAAACCAATCCTTTATTTGTTCATAATCTAGAGTTGTTATCGCGGCTTATGCATGATTTTGAATGTGTGCGAAACGCTGCATTGTGCTAGCGTTTGTCAATGTATCTATACATATATATAGATTATATATGTGTATTGCGTATTATTTGTTCATGTGATTTCACTTGTAAAATCCCATTCCGTGTCTGTTTGTATCTATGTACATTGCATATACACAGCATGTGAACTTATGTGAGTATTATCTGATCACATGCTAGCGTTGACTGTGCTAGCGTTGTATGTTTGAGAATGTTTACGCTTCCAACCTTGCCGTTTTGCATAATTTCAGTTGCAAAAAATGGATTTCAACCCTGGACCAGAAGATCCGTCCGTATTATACGACCAAGCAAACCATATCAGTACGCTCATATGGGATGGTGGAGTAAGATACTTATTTTATCAACTTTGTTATTCTTGGGAACGTTGTATATCGTTTAATTTGCTTAAATTGTATTTATTAATTCGTAGGAAAGAGCACTTCTCAACACGGTAGAAGTATCCGATAATTTTAAAGAATGGAAATTGAACAGAACCCAGAAAAGATTACTGCGTGGGATTGGGTTTGGGATTTTCACGCGTGGGCAGATCTTTCAACAACTTGACCGGCACTTAATAGGTGCCCTTGTTGAAAGGTGGAGAAGTGAAACGAATACGTTTCACTTCCCTCTCGGAGAGCTGACAATTACCCTAGAAGATGTAGGGTTCATCTTAGGGTTACCGGTGACGGGGCGGCCGGTAATAGCTCCTCCGTCGGAAGCAACGAATAAGAGGACCGCTAGGGACTTCTTTACTTCGATACCCCAGGATCAATTTAGCACTGGGGGTATCAAGTTGAAATGGTTGGTAGATACCTACAAGGTTCTGCCGGATAACTACACGGATCAGATGCTTGTGCTGTACACACAAGCTTTCCTCTTGTGGGTGATGGGGGCAATTCTGTTCCCAACAACGTCGAAGAATACCGTCAGCGTCAAATATTTACCGTTGTTGGGTAACCTGCTGGAGGTTGGGGATTATGCCTGGGGAGCCGCAACTCTTGCGTACCTCTACCGAGCATTGCACAAGGCAACGAGGCCCGACTCCAAAGCGATATGTGCATGTCTCTCGCTATTGCAGGTATATCATACAATTCTTGATTACTCGCTCGTTTCTTTTTTTTGGGTTGAATTGACAATAAAATTTGACGATACTTTATTTAATTTGTCTTTGCTCTCAGGTGTGGTCTTATGAACACCTTGCTACCGGCGCACCCACGCGTAGGGACGGAACCGATAATGTGTGGCCTCGGTTGTGCGCCTGGGAGTACAGTCGGAAGGACAGCCACTACCAGAGGAGAGACGATCCCCATCACAACATTACGTACTATCGGGGGGAGCTCGACTCGTTATCTCCTGGCCAGATGCGATGGGCACCGTACAAACATTTGGCGCGACGGGTGGGAGAGTCGTTCGTCTTCACGCTCTCTGGGTTGCAACGCACACCCCTGATCCACTTCGAGGTCGCAGAGTGGCAGCTGCCAGATCGCGCTATGCGCCATTTTGAGTGCCTGCAGGGGTTGCCAGCCGGCGCGCCGGATATGAGGCTTAACAGGAACCCACCGGGTGTCCCTCGGTTTGGCAAGGCAAATGCGCACGACTTGTGCGCACGAGAACTTGAGGTTTGGGATTCCTGGCAGGACACGCTGGCGGCCATTGTGTCGGAGCCTGACCCCGTGATCAGTATCGAACAGTACAATGGGTGGTACTACCGCATCACCCGGAGGAGAGTAGCTCCAGTAAGGTTTGAACGCGGGGAGAAGTACCACCCTAGGGGTCAGATCGATGAGCACATGGCATACAATCTGGTAAGTTGGCCAATAAGTGCTTTAATTGAACTTGATGATTCTAACTGTGTATGAAGTTACTTATTTATTATCTCTCTGGATGTAGGTTAATGCCTCGTTCGCCTTCTTCCAGAAGTTGCGCGAGCGGAAGGATTTGGTGGATGCAATGGGCGAGGAGCTTCGCCAACAGGCTGATGCGTTGGCGTATGGCTGCGGGAATTTTTTACACCAAGCATCGGGCCAGCCTTCCGGCGTCAGCCCGGGAATGGGTTATCCGGGGTGGCAGCCCCCATATGTGAGCGAGGGATACACCGATCCCTCGGGACAGACTTCGGGAGTGAGCCAGGGATATGGTGGTCCCTCTGTACCGGGAATGGGTGGTGATTGGGGACAGCCAAGCACCATGGGCCAGGCTCAAGCGCCGTGGGAAGACTACAGTGTGCCCTCCTTCTCTTTGCTATTGGACTCGGAACCCCAACCCTTCTCTCAGAGTCAAGTCACGCAAGACTGGGGTTTCGGACACATCAGTCTGTCGGAGACACTGCCTATTGTCCCGTGGGCAGGACCATCTACTGCCGAAGGAGGGCAATATCCCCCGGTCGACCCCCCGGAAGGAGTGCAATATCCCCCCGTCGACCCCCGAGGGCAATATCGCAAAGGGCATCCAGTGAAGCCCCTAAAGCCGCATAAATGCCAAATAATCACAGAGCGTTATTTTAGCGGCTTCCCCCGGGACAAAGCGTTGTATAGTGTGAATCATCCGGAGGGCATGGATTACACTTGCGAGTGGGGAGAAATGGCCTCCCTGGCTCCGGGGAGTTGGTTAGACAACGGTGTCATCTCCACATACGTGGAGATTCTGAAGGAAAGGGGTCGGGAGCGGCTGAACGAGTACCCGGCCATTTTTTTGGTTGATGCCTTTTTTCATAGCCTCCTAGTGTCTGAATGGCATGAGTGGGTCGAGCAAAGGCGGAAGAAAAAGTTGCCAGTGGAGACCGTCCGCTAACCTACGAGCGTATCTTGCTAGGGATAGTCCAGTGAGCGCAAGTGTTGCCGACGTGTTTCTAATCCCATTTTTAGGGGAAAGCCACTGGTACTTGGTTTGCTATGAACCGGTGGAGAAAGTCGTATCGGTGATCGACAGTCTCCACGACGATACCGCCTTTATGCCTGTGCTGCAGATGTACAAAGCCCAGTTGGATTCAATGGTAATATTACGATTGTTGTTTAACAGTTATTGTAACTTGGCATAAATGTTAACTCGTGTCTTACGCCGTTTTATGTTTCTTGCAGAATATATTTTGTGCAATGGTCAATGGTGTCCGTGGTAACCCTGTACCGGCGCGGCCAAAGCTCGATTGGCGACTTGAAGAAGAGGAGGCCCAAGCAACGTAACACTTCGGACTGCGGCGTTTTCCTTTGCATGTACATGGATTACATTTGCCGGTCCGAGAGCCTCAAGGCGGCGGTGTGGAGCCAAGCAGAAGTAGACACCTTTAGATATAGAATGGCTTGGCAAATTATGAAAGGCCGGCCTAGAGCGGTTACGTGTATTGTAAATCCGGCAAATGCCGAGAATCCCTCCCAACATGATTCCCCCCGTTGACATTGTACCATTACACTTTATTTTTTTTAATAAACTATGAATATTTAGAAAGCTCTCATTGATTTGTGTTGAAGATTATTGATTGATTGTTTTGTCTGATTTCCGTTGAAGATGATTTGAGTTTGGTTGATTGAAAAGCAAAATCTGTCCGTTAGACAATGTCGCGGACAGTGGGGGAAGTGAATTTTCAAAGTGTGGGGGAAGTGAATTTTCTAAGTGTTATAAGGCTTTCTGCTGGCCCGTCCACTAGACAATATCGCGGACTGTGGGGTGGGGAAAAATGCATTCTGCTAGCCCGTCCGCTAGACAATATCGCGGACGGTGGGGGTGGGGAAAAAAGGCATTCTGCTGGCCCGTCCGCTAGACAATATCGCGGACGGTGGGGTGGGGAAAAATGCATTCTGCTGGCCCTTCCGCTAGACAATATTGCGGACGGTGGGGGTGGGGAAAAAGGGCATTCTGCTGGCCCGTCCGCTAGACAATATCGCGGACGGTGGGGGTGGGGAAAAAAGGCATTCTGCTGGCCCGTCCGTTAGACAATATTGCGGATGGTGGGGTGGGGAAAAAGGCATTCTGCTCGCCCGTCCGCTAAACAATATCGCGGACGGTGGGGGTGGGGAAAAAAGGCATTCTGCTGGCCCGTCCGCTAGACAATATTGCGGACGGTGGGGGTGGGGAAAAAAGGCATTCTGCTGGCCCGTCTGCTAGACAATATCGCGGACGGTGGGGGTGGGGAAAAATGCATTCTGCTAGCCCGTCTGCTAGACAATATCGCGGACGGTGGGGGTGGGGAAAAAAGCATTCTGCTGGCCCGTCCGCTAGACACAATGTAGCGTTATGCAGTTTTAATAAATTGGCGTCCGAAGACAATGTATCTCAAACGGCACAATTAAGCGAGAAAAAATTTGGAAACATAATGAACATGTATACAATAAATTTGGTTATTATTAATAAATTAGGGTTCACATTGGGGAAATAAATTTTTTCACAAGCGCTCCGATCAAATATTACAACTTGAAAATCCCACCACCCAAGGTGTTCAAACACTACAAAGTCCCCGAGTTCGAGGCCATGCTGGCGCACGAAGACGTTCCAACCCTCTGCGAATTGCTTTTTTTGGGGTCGGCCGGGCTTCAGCTTGATTTCAACCTGCCAGGCCCCCTTGCGGCTATATAATCTTGAACTGTCATGAATTGTTGTAAATTGATTGGTAAAGGCTTCCGGTATGTCCTAACAAACACAATACAAAAAATAGGTTAGTTTTTAACCAAAAGATCAAACTTTTAACACACGAAAATACAGAGAAAGAGGGATGGGTTACAAGTTCATTCTCAAATCCCGGCATCATGACTTTGAAAAAGTGTTTGCCTGCTAGGTGCAAGTTGCCAATAAAATCGTAGGTGGTCTCCGATCCAGAAGCCATCGAGGTCGGCGATGAGGGGAGGACGGTGGTGTCGCCGGAGATGTGGGTCGCCGTAGATGGGGTAGCGGCTTGGGTTAGATGTTCGAGAGAGAGATAGAGAATATAGCGGACTGATAAAAGCTGTTGCTCGTTTTGATTAATATGTAGAATAGGATAGAGGTCCGCTACATTGTATAGCGGACATAAATGAAGACCAAAAGTTTTTCTGCGATGACGTCCGCTACATTGTATAGCGGACATAAATGATGTCCAAAAGTTTTTCTGCGATGACGTCCGCTACATTGTATAGCGGACATAAATGATAACCAAAAAATTAGGACTATGCATATCCGTCCGCTACATCAGAATTCGCTACATCAAAAAAAATAATTCCGGTATTCGGTTGAATAATTATTAGAAAAAATTATTACAAATGTCAAACTTATATAAAAATTATTACAAATGTCAAACTTATACAAAAAATTAAAGGTCCACTGCAGCTTGTCCGTCCTCATCTTCG
Source organism: Escallonia herrerae (assembly GCA_033070095.1). Lineage (NCBI taxonomy): Eukaryota > Viridiplantae > Streptophyta > Magnoliopsida > Escalloniales > Escalloniaceae > Escallonia > Escallonia herrerae. Next base: position 15,848 of record JAVXUP010005109.1, on the reverse strand, counting down.
GCGTCATCTTCTTCCCCATCTTGCAAACCCCCTGGACTTATCCCCAGTGCCTTGTAATGGTTCCGCTTGTCGTGGTCGGTCATTTTGTTGCACAATGCACACCTTCGCAGCTTTTTAGGTTGAGTTGCCGTTTCAATTGAGCTTTTCATCCGCGTAGATCTCTTGCGGCCTTTCGTTTGCGATATAATTGGATCCAACGGCCGGATATCATTGTCGTCTTCCTCCCCCGGCTCGTCATCTTCGGATTCCGTCGTAGGCTCGGTGTCAACCGCATTGCTGACTGAAGCTGCTTCCAACTGGTCGACGATGGGCTCTTGCTGCTGAGCTACCTCGAGGAGATGTTTATAACCGACCATTGTAGCAGCAGCCTTTACGGACAAACGGGTGAACATCGTCACCAGATGATTATACCGCAACGTCTCTGATTCTTCAAAGTCAGTATACGGGTGCTCCGGAAAGGAAATGGTACCGTGCAACCTGTTTGCACCTTTCGTCCACCGTGGCAGGACGTATTTATCGGGGATTGTCCTGATATTCTTCTGGGTGAAAAACCGCAGAATGTGTCTACACAGGATGCCATGGAACTCAAACTTCTTGCAAACACATGTCACCGAGTCCGTCAATGTGTCGTGGCTCACCGTATAAATTCTGCGCAGCTTCTCAGGGACGAGGTCATTCACGAGCGAATAAACCTTGTACTCACGCGTAGACATTTCTGCCACCTTGTTTATACTGTATCGTCCCGATTTTTGCAGCTCTACTTGGTATAGCAAGAAGATCTCCTTCGTATAGACTTTGGCACCGTTCAGCTCCAGCGGGGTCTCTAGCAACCTTCTCCTTTGTTTGTACGTTGTTGCAAAGTCGGCAGCCCTTTCTTTTACGAACAACGAAGCTACCGCTTTTTGTGCGGATGCAACGAAAGTCTTCAAATTGGTAGCTGTACCCACATAACTATCGAACGTGGCATTCATAGATTCACTCCTGCCCGTCGTTTTCATGCCCGCTGAAAAATACCTCCTCGTGTAAACGCCAATCCATTGCTCTTTGCGCTCGTACAAGTGCTGGAGCCACTCGTTGTCTTGCAATGAGTAATCCCGAACAAGCTTTTCCCACCTCTCCTCGAATTCCTCAATCGTTAATGACTTGGTAATGCACTTGTCAAAATCCTGTTTAAAGTCTGGATACTTTGCGTACACGTGATGCAGACGTTCAGGGTATTTGTTGCTTATGTGCCAAGTGCACAAGTTGTGCCGGGTGTCTGGGAAGACGGTCGCAATAGCCTTCTTCATTGCCAAATCTTGATCGGTGATGATCACTTTGGGTGCTTTGAAGTTCATTGCTTCCAGCCACGTCCTAAACAACCATACAAAAGAACCCTCGCTCTCGTCCCTTAACAAGGCGAACCCGAACAGGATGGAGTGATAATGATGATTGACGCCGGTGAAAGGAGCGAACGGCATCGAGTACTTGTTGGTACGGTATGTGGTGTCGAAAGTCACGACATCCCCAAAATGCTTATAAGCTAGCCTCGAACGACCGTCGACCCAAAAAATTGTACTAACTCGATGCTCGTCGTCAAGTTTATAGTCGAAGGTAAACTGCGGGTCCTCCATCTGCATCCGTTTCAATAGGCTCATTGTCGATTGCGCATCATTGAGGTCATACGCGGCTCGTCTATGGGTTCGGACCGCGTTACGAACGTCTGTCGTGTTAAAGTTTAAATTTTGAATTCCCCCAGCCTGTTCAGCAAGAACATTAACAATCTCAGTAGGTCCAATTCGCGCATTGCTCATTGTGTGAATTAGGCTCCTCGCGACCTTACCCATCTTCTTGTGTTGATGCATCTGACTCACCTTAGAAGGAGTTACTAACGGGTGATTGTGTGCCAGTTCCAGGCTGGTAATAAGCCAATGATCATGATTGGCTTTGTAGCTTACGAACATCTTGACCTGGCAATTTGTGCGCTCAAAGCAGTCCCGTCTTCTACGCGAATATCCTATTTCGTCATCACTGTCATCATTGCCTACGCGTGTCTCATTTTGCTGTGGATTTCTGCCCCTATGACACTCGTATAAGCGAGAGCATATCTTTTTTGTTACGTTGCTTGTTCTTGTAGTCTTTATTCTAATGCCAAAACCAACCCTCAATGAATACGCTCGAAAACATTCTTCAGCTTCTTCCAATGTTTGAAACGTTCGTCCTAGATACGGATCACTAGCATCTACGGGGACGTTGGAGCTCGACACGAAATCAGACATTGTGAAACAAGACCTGTGTAGAAATAGACTACGCTTAACAATCAAATGGCATTTCTAACTGAAAATATTACCTAAAAATTACCTTGGCGAATAGACCAATTTAGGATGACAAACATACCGTATGCATAACCCCTGAAAGTGTCTCCAAATTAACAATTATTAATTTTGAACATAACAAATCAAAATTACTAAGATAAATAGACGAATTCATCATGCCAAAAAATCGAATTAAACTATAATTTTATTTAGAATTTACAAATTACACCTTTTTTATGAACATCATGTCTAGAACATCACAAATTGAAGAATAGAGTGACAAATTTCTAGAACATAAAAAAAAATCTATACGTTTTTGTCCGAACAAAATAAAATTATATTTTACCATTCAATCCATAAAGAAAACTTCACCATTCGCAAACTTACCTTACTTGAGTGAAGCTAAGTTTTACTCGAAACTTGAAGGGAGCTGAAAATTGTAGCGAGTCCGAAGGAGGAGAAGAAAATTGTAGCGAGTCCGAAGAAGGAGCTTGAGGAATTCCGACAACCTGTCGTGTGTAGAAATAAAGGTACAAACACGTGGTAATGTGTCAGTCGAGTAAGTCGTCCGCTACACTGTCTAGCGGACGACACCGTGGCTGTCAACGTGGGCTTCGATTATGTGCTCCGCTAGACAGTGTAGCGGAGGGGGTGCAGGGGCAAAACGGTAAAAAGTATGGTCCGCTACACTGTGTAGCGGACTGCTGACAGCGCCGCAAAAATACGCGATCTGGGCCGTCCATCCCGAAGGGATGGACGGTCAGATCGCGCTAGCAAGATCTCCTATTTTGCTAGCGCTATCAACGGATCAGCTTCCATATATATATATATATGTTATGGAGGTAGAAGACACGGGATAAAAAAATGAACATAGGTAGAAGAAATTGAAATTATAGACGATAACCAAAGGAATTAAGAGAGTACTGTAGATGGTCTCGCTTCTCCATTTTGGTACAACCGTGCACTGTAATAGCAAACTGTTTTTAAACAAGTTGATTACATCCGCATTCAATCACATCATTTCAAAAAACAACTTCTAGGACTCAGATTGAGATTCCTATCATTATTCGTTTTTCTTCATCTTTCAATATATTCGTTGCTTCGTTGTCTCTTCGCTTCGCTGGTACCCTCCATCATCCTCTTTCGTTCTCTCATTCATTCCTAGGTAGCTATTTCGCTACACAAACATTATCGCCATTAGAGACTCTGGAATGGCTAAGCATAAGAGTCTCACGCATATCATTTCTACACTAAATCGAAACGTTTGTTTTGATACATGTCATTATTGCAGTGCCTGCATTGCTTTGTAATATATTTATCATGCTAGTATGACGTTCTATTCAAACGGGCTTATTTTTAAATAAGCTATAAATTACTAATTGAGCAATCTTGCCTACGCTAGCTACCTTAGCAAACATAGCAAAGTCACATTTATCTCCTGATTGAGTCTTTCCTTCATTGTATATTGGTAGATGTCCTAGCTTCTACTAAAATTGTTACTCCTTCCATACTAAAAAGTTGATCATATAATTTTTGTTGGACTGTCCTAAAAAAAGTAATTATTTTTTAAATAAAAAAAATTAATTTTTTTTATATATATAACCTTTTTACACTTATATTTTGTCAAACTGCATCCGTGACGGCTCTCGTCCATATTTTTAATAATAAATTTAAGTTATCACAAGAAAGAAAGAGAGGGAGAGACAGAGGAAATTAATTTTGACAACACACGTGTTGCTAAAGCCCTAAACCCTCTCACAAGAAAAGCACGCACAAAAGAAGCCGCACAGACGACGCCCCCAAATCCATTGAAATCCCCCTAAATTCACAGCAAGCAAGGTAGACAAAGAGAGAAGCAAAACAGAGATGGATCACATAGCAGCAGCTCAACAGCAACTCCTGCAAGAAAGACTGATGCAAAAGCTGAACGAGGTCAACACGGCCGCACAGACCCACCTCGCTGGTGTCCAGGACCACATCAATTTCACTCTCCAGGTCTCTAATCTCTCCATTTTAGATACCTACTTTTGTCGCTAAAAAGGGTCAACGTTTTGTCACTAATCGTTGCGGTTTTGCAGCAAGCCTACTTCAAGTGTGCGTACGAGTGCTTCGACAGGAGGAGGAAGACCGACGAGATAAGCAACTGCGTGGAGCATTGTAGTGTGCCCGTTCTCAAGGCCCAGAATTTGGTTGAGAATGAGATGTCTAAGTTTCAGGTACTGTTTGATAATCGCTCGTTTATCTAAGAATGTGATGAACATTGCATTCTTACAACTGGGTGATTCAATTTGGCAAACTAGATTTGAGGGGCCCTTCTTATGATATTGGAAAGTTGTGATGCTTGTTAATCACTCGTTTGTCGGGCAAATTTAGTGTATAATATCTTCAATCGTTAACTGGGTTAATAAATTTGTCAGTTAGATATAGGGTCCCTTCTTATGATACTAAAAAGTTGTGATGTTCTACTAGAAAATGATGGGAGGGAGAAATGGGGATGCTGGAGAAACTTTTATCTTTCTACAAGTTCTTAATCAATTACGCGCAAGGTACTTTTATGGGACGAAACAAAGATGAGAGAAATGAAAACAAAATCTTAAATGATATCTAGTTATATGATTCTACAGGTTAAGCATAGTTGAAATCTATTGGATGGATATGCTTGGGGCACCAAGTGTAGGTCTACGCCGCAGTGGGATGATGGTCTTGTCTGTGTTCAATATAAAATTCAAAACTTTTCGTGACTAAAGTAGCGTGTGGGGCTTTGAACACTAGTGGAAATATATAGAGATTGGGGTTATTAATAGTCCGCCCTGTGCATATGAGAAATATCCTGGCCCCGTAATATGATGGTGAAACGATAAATCAAACAATGGCAGGGAAGAATAATTTCATAACTTATGAACATAAAACCTTGAGAATAAACTTCTGCCGCATTAGACAGATAACGAGAGGATTAATGTAACTCAGGATATACGCTCAAGGACGAGTCAAATCCCAGATGTATGGGGATTATCCCCTCCACCCTCTCCTTTCCAGTAATACATAGGGATTCCTGAAAACTGTTTGTTTTAGGACCAATTTCATCTGTCAACAGTGATCTATTTAAGGGACCTAGATTTCAAGACCAAATATTCTATAATGTCCTTACTAAACAACTCTATTTCTCTGTAAACATCGTATAATAGAGTGACTTACTTAATGCAATTTTCAGTGACCTTCCATCGTGCTGTCTTCTGAGTAAGCTCTTTTTTTAGAGGAGGTGAACCACACCGCTGTAATCCTTCACCTAGTTTTAGACGCCACTGCTATCGAAGTGGGCATGGACACAAACTTTAGGGTAAGACTCTTCAGATTGCCATGGAATTTTGGGGCTCAAGTCTTGTCAAGAGATAGATGATAGGGCACTGAATTCCTGGAAGTGAATGATGATATGGCGAGTTGTTCACTGTTCAGATTTGAGATGACCTCGAATCTGTGTATGAGGTCAGCTCGTTCGGAAGAGTATGGAACACAGGTCGTATTGTGGATGAATGTCGTACTAGATTGGGCTGAAACTCCATCCATATTTGAAGAGGATGAGTTTGTCCCTGGTGACTTGGTCACTAGGAGAAGGTGGTTGATCTTCATCCGCATAAAAAGTGCATAGTGTGTGGGTTTTGCTTTCCTCTATACCACTTGGTACTCATAATGATTCTTAAGAGGTTAAGGAGTTGTGGCCGAATGCAGGCATTCTGAATTTCAAGCCAGTAAGTAGTAAGATGGTTGCCTGATAGCTTATCAGAGAGGGGACACTTACGTGGAGGTAAAAGCATCGGAAGACTACTATGCTTCTACGTGGGAGAGGATGCGTGATTTAACAATCAGCCTAGCTCAGCTACTTAAAAAGGTCAAGCAGTGTGTGAACATACTTTCAGTGAAAGCAGAATATATCTGGTCTCATTTGAAATAGAAATGACATGGATGGGCCACAATCCTTGTCAAGTTTCTATTTCTTGGGTCCCAATGAAGCTTTTTACTGAACAGATAATGCAGTTATAACTGTCTTAGCAGATTAAGTCGGAGAATCTGTGGAAGGTATTTCTGCGTAGCTTTATGTGCCTCTGTCCAAATGGGACGTATAGAGCAAGGCAAATGATTAGTGCCTCCCTGGGCCTAAGTGCAGTCCCTCCGAAAAGTTCAAGGCTTCCAGGTGCAGGTTCTCTTAAGCAGCTTTAATGACCTTTTTAGGTGGACTAGACTAAATACATTGCACAGACCAAACACTCACAAACAATGTTAGTTAAAAAGCATAATATGTGTGAAGAAAGATGGGAAAATGGGGGCACTCTCTCTTGTTTTCAACATACAGAGTCCCTTCTTTCTTTTTCTGATGAAATAGATCAAATTTTGCCAACCGAGTTTATTTACTGAATGTTTGAAGTTTGAACTCATTTCCTAACCCAACTAACTTTATCAACTTCATAACATGTGTCCAAAATTGTAATAGAGGAGAATTATGTCAAATCTCTGCACTTCAAAATACAGATTTTGGTTGACTATTTGCCATAATTCTTCTGGGAATTGCTGAATTTGAGTAAATGGGTTGCTATATTTGCTATAGAATTCTATATTTGGTGAATATAGTGCTTTGTAGTGTTGGTTTTGATGCAATAGGATTAACCGTGGCTTTCTAGAAACCTAGTGCTTGCTTCTATCAGGCACGTGCCTTTGCCTTGCTGCACTTGCGCCTTAAACAACTATGGTCCTAATGCATGCAGCAGTCAATTTCCGAGAGCACCCTGGAAGATATTAAGTTAAGAGTGTTTCCTGAAATTTTTATTTCCGTTTATTGAAGGCTTGACAAGCTCGAAAGTATTCCGCTTTGGTAACCTATTCTTCCTACCATGGTGACTTGATGAACTCATTTGATGGTTTACTTCTAGGTTGTGGATCGTTTGGTTTACAGAAATGGGAATTCTCAGTGTAATGTATGTATAACAATATCTTGTAATTGTGATTATCTCCTTCTCCATTGTTTTGGTGACACGGGCATACAAGCTTTTGTCCTCAATATCTAAAGTGAATTGTTTTGAGCTGCCTTTCCGCCCATAATGTACATGGTATAAGGAAGAGAAGTGGTACCGAAAAACATTTGGAGAGAATTCCACTTGCTGTATTTTGGTGTGATGGAAGGAAAAAGAAGGATTTTGGAGGATGTGGAGCTATAAATGGCGGTATCCTTCTATCCTGAATATCTGGAGTGATCATATTATGTTTGAGTTGCATTTGGGTATGACGTCTCACCAATAATTGGTTGATAGATGGTGAGAAGGTGGTACATAAAGGCATTAGGAGGAAGGCTTTACTTTGTCTTCTCGCACATGGAAGGAAAACCCCCGAGGGTTTTGGAGGATGTGCAGCTATGAATATGAATAACCTCGTAAGCAAAGAGCATTGTATCTGGAGAGAGTCGATCTTGGTGGTTCGCATATTTATTTTGATTGCAACTTTAGTTTATATTTTGATACGGATTTGTGCATAAAAATGTATATAAGCTTTCCGTTACTTTTTGTCTAATGTATCTTCATTGCTTGGAACTTATAAATCAAGAGAGTATGTCTTGGAGTTATTTGAGATTTTCTGCAGAAGGCCTCTCAACCAATCTGTTATTTCTAGGTCATGCTTTCTTCAAATCCATGTGGCAGCAATCAGTATGCCACTGTCTACCCTGTTCATCTGGCTATACACCACCCTTCTCCACCTCGGTGGTTTCCTCTTTGAACTTCGTGTCATCCTTGTGTCATTTTTATTCTTGATGGTGTTTCCAGGGGAACAACCTTTCAGTATATTCTCTATTCTTGTCGCTAACAGGTGGTTTCATTTTTCACGAGTGTAAGAAGGTTCACGTCTAACCATAAGAATAATTGGACAGAAGCTTTCTTAGGTACATCTCGGGAAATCTTAAGGGGAGTAAGACCAGTAAATCAGTTAGTAACATGTTACGATTTGGTTCGACATCATTACAACCTCTGAAGTACGGACACCTCTCCTAGGTGGAGGTTTGGTGTCCCAAACGGACGGACACCCCGACACCCTCCGGACACCGCCCGACACGTGTCGCACACCGCCGATCGGTGTCGGGAATTTTTTATTTTTTATTTTATTTTCCGACACCGTGTCGAACACTTCACCGAGGAGTGTCGGACACGGCGTGGAGCAGTGTCGGACCATTTGCTTCTCTTACCTCACGGCCGATTCCTTCTCCCTCACCTCACAGGTGCCCTTCTGAGCCATTACCGACTCGGAGCTGTCGCCGGAGCTCAATCGCCAACAGATCCAGTCGCCGGAGAAGCCGAGGCCGATAGATCCAGTCGCCGTCGCCAGATACTGAAGCAGCTGTCGCCATCGCCGGAGCTCACTTGATCGTCGCCGGAGGTCCTCCGCCGCCGTCGCTGACCCACAGATCCTTCTTCCTCATCCCTTCTCCTTTTTCTTCTATTCCCCGTCGTTTCTTTCTCTGTGAAGTGTGAACTCTTCAGTGAAGAGTCATTTGACTCATTTCTTTCTTTTTTTCTCCTCCGTCAATAGTCATTTGACTCATTTCTTTCTTTCTTTCTTTTTATTTTTTCTCCCTCTGTTTCTTGCATTAGTACTACTATTAAGTGAAGAAAGTCTCTCTCTTTCTTTTTTGTTTTTTTTTTCTTTTTACTTAGTTATTTTATCCAGAACATTTCAGAAATATTTTTTTGAGTTAGTTATTATTTTATATTGTGAAATATATTTGATATATATATAAAATAAAAATATATTAAAAAGAGCGGTGTCCTGCGGTGTCCAAAATCTGATTTTTTGAAAATTGCGGTGTCCGGTGTCCCCGTCGGTGTCGGTGTCCGACACCGTGTCCGTGTCCGTGCTACCTAGATTACAACCCTAATGCATTATCTTTTTTATCTCTTGATTCTAACGTAGTGGTGGTGCTATCTAGTATCGTGAGTCTTGAAATCCCAAAGTTGGTTGGTTCCCTAACACACAAGCATGTACAGCCACATTGGCTAAGCATTTGTATGCACTCTTTTTGCTTTAGTTGTTCTAACCAAGGAGCAGATAACGCAACTCTTATGCATATACCCCTAATGGCAACTAGAGCTATATATTACATGAGGTAAACTTAGCATGTGCTGAATTATTGTTTTAAAGTGGCCATTTATGGTACCCTAATGCTCATAATACAAGCTGAATCAGTGCGGCTAAAGTAGTAGTCACCATGGTACCTATCATCCTGCATCCCTCTAGAATGACTCTAGTGGGAATTTTGGTTCAAAAGATCATGTCAAGCGGTAAAAGATAGAGATGGATATTATGTCGCATCATCCCATTATGATTTTGCGATATCACACTTAATTAGGCTGATTATTATAAGAGAGAATTTCTTCTTCCTCAATCTATCTCTTTCCGTAATGCACATACACCCCTTTCATTCTTTACCTCTGTTGCACAACTAAGAATATCACTGATACAGAATCTGATTCCCTATGGGCCATATCCTGTGGTTAGGAAAGAACTATGGTGTATCCACACGTACCAAGCAAGCTAAAAAACTATCCATAAGCATTCTTGTGTTACCTCTCAGGATGCTTAGTCCTGTGATTCTAACAGTGGTCTTTATCTGTAAACTGTTACATCACTACTCAAACAGCTCTTGTGATGTACCAGGAACGGATGAATAGGACATTGATGGTCTGCCAAGACAGATATGAGTCAGCTAAGCTCCAACAGATCCAAACTGACACCATGAAAGATTTTGAGTCATGTGTTGACCAGTCGATCCAAGACAGCATCAAGTCATTGCCACATCTTGTTGGAAAATTGAAGGCTTCTCATTTAATCAATGAGTGAAATACCAGGTGTTATTAAAAGCTTCTTCAGCCATTTATTGTCACTTCTTGTTATTAACTCTGAAGTAAGATGACAGACATCGTCGGATATGAAGCTAAGAGAAAACGAGACATGGGAAATATGAGTTTTGTGTTGCATTTTTAACTTGGTTGTTGTTTGGTATGGAGTTAAAACTTTAGGGCTGCCTTCTGGTGCAAAAATCTCCCCAGACCCCTGGATCTGGGAAGCCTCATGCACTGTACCGCCCTTCTGCTGCCACGACCCTACCAATAGCCAAGAGGGAGTATTTCACTACTTGTAAGTAGTACATCGGGATAAAAGACTTACAAATTTTTATTGTAGCTCAATTTGGTGTCTAGAAAATATGCTGGTGACGGTTCAGGATACAGAGCTAATGAATTGCATTTGTTTATTTTGCGGATTCAACATTCATTGTTCCATACTCTTTGTTATAATCTTTTGGTGCAACAGATAAACATCTGACATAGGTCAATGCCTAATAATGAAGCTCATGTTTCAGTTTAACTCGTAATTGGTTGCTAGCAGAGTATTCTAAGTACTACTACACTTCGTAATATCAGTATTAGCAGTCACTAACAAGGTTAAAAAACTGGGTAGCACGTCTATTCGGTAAACAGTATGATTTAGTTGCTAATGTATCTTTGACGACAAATGATGTGTTTAGTTGGCCAAAATGAAGTCTATAGTTTTCTTTCCCCTAGAAACTATGCTATCTTATATAGGTGAGATTTGATACTTGAACTTTCAGGGTGGTGGTTATCTAAGGATTCAGTTATCTTCTCAGTCTGTCTTGTTCTATTATCTGTAGGCGTTTACCTGAATACTCATCAGTCCTCTCTCTTTTACTGGGGATCTTCTCATACAAATGTAGTTATTTTCTTCCAGTTAAATCCAGAAGATGTTCTAATCGACTTAAGTCTTTATATCTTGTTCCGCCTTTTAGTTCAATCTCACTCCATTTCTTCTTCTTATCGGAGGACGTTTTTGAGATGAATAAGTGGTCTTTTGGTTGCTGAGATCCACTGGTTGAAACAAAAGGTGGGGGCATTGTAATACTGTTGCAGGCGAAGGTGGGAGTCTGACACGAACTTGGTGGAATCCATCGATCCTGCCAATTTTCTGCCGTCCAGGATATATGTGATGGAAAACTGGTCGGCTGTTGTAACTCACGGTGTGTGTGGTTCAAGTGGGGGAGGGCGTGTTTTAATAGATGGCTCTTTCATAGAGAGGATTGTGATTGGGAAACTCGTGTTTGGTGTGTAACTTGCGGATGGGAAAAGTGGCTTACGTTTAGTTCAACTGTGGAGGCAGTGTGTTATAGATTTTTTTTTTTTTTTTTGGGGGGGGGGGGGGGGGGGGACTGCGTTTCTCTTGCTAACATGAGATGGGAGACTGTCACGAACTTGATGGAATCCATGGATCTCACTGGCATGCATAAATGTCTTCGGAAAAAAGACGTTTAATCGTGGACGGAGTATAACACACTGATTGGATGGGATGACTGATCAGGGTTAGATTCAAATGCAATGGTGGTGGTGGTGGTGGGTGAGCGTGGGTGCGGAGGTGGTGGGGTCGATGCCTTGAACTTGAAATGGGAACTGTAGCGGAAAGGACACTCCAAGGTGCCAATGTATCCGTGGGTATGCGTAGTTGGGGAAGGTTTTATAGTCTAAACAGAAAGATCCACCGACACTTGGCAGGGCTGTGACCGTATTCTACCATTTCCCTTTATCTCAACACACCTATGGATCCACTGGCCGCACCACTGCCATCTCTTTTGCCGCCACCACTGTTGTTATTGCTGCTGCCGCCACCACATTGTTGTCGTGCGATCACCACCACCACCACCACTACGGCTACCACCACTAGACCGCTACACCAACCACCACTAACAACACAGTCATCACTGCTCGCAGTGTGTGGCACCACCATCACCGCCACTATTACCATCATCACTAGGCAGCCACTAGTGCTCTCGCCCCCACACCACTGTATCACCACCACTGTTGTCGGTGCCGTCATCGCGATCATTAGCTCTACCATCACCACTACCGTTGCATCACCGCCACCAACAACATTCCTGTCATCACCACCCATGTCGGCACCACTCTCACTAACACCACCACTGGTGATTCCCCAATACCACCACCAGTATTACCGTAACCATCACTAGACCGCCACACCAACTTTGCCGCAGCTGACTATATTGCCGTTAGCACTTGCACTATCAGTATCACTACAACATCACTTACACCACGAGTACAGCTCGCATAGTATCGTCTTCTGCTTGTCACTAGCACATGTGAAACCACTTGACATATGTTTTTTTTAATGTAAGTTGAGGATATAATTGTCTAGAAACTCATCACCTTTCTGTTTCCTCTATAATCCGAACACAAATAAAATTTTCTTGATTTGAGTTCCAAACAAGCACGAAGTGATCCAAATCCAATTCCCATTTTGAGATCAATTGAAAATGGTTCCAATTATAGTGCAAGTCAAATAGTATTCCTTCCTCAATACCCGGCTCTCTACCAGGTGAAGTTAAGTTTACAGCACAGCTAGTAGTTGAAATTAGGAGCTCGGAGAAAGGGATGCCATTGACGGGAGGAAACAGGACTGGGATTTGTTTGGCTTTTTGGATTTGTTTTTGGGTTGAAGTTGAGGCTCAGAGTTAGTAATTAGGCTCCTCACCCCCACAGAAACCTTAGTGCAAAATGGTGAAATTCCATTATCATGGAAGAATAATTAAATCTGTCTGAATGCTGCCCGGGTAAAACCCTCATAATATGTGATGCTTAAAGAAAAAGAAGAGAATGATGTTTGTAAAGAGTTGTATCTGGAGTCTCTGAAAAGGAATGGACCTTTCTTTATGCCATCCTGGCTATTTTATAAATAACGATTGTTGTTTATGCGGTGTGAACTTCAATGAAAAATAGTCGAATTTTATAAAAGCTGAATTTATTTGAACTAAACATAGTTACTTACCGCATATTATACTTTTTTTAATCTTACACACTTATGCATTCGTAACCCCCCGTCATCGTAGCAAAAACACCACCTTTACTCTCACAGCCATAATGGCATGCCATCACCAGAACCAGTACTAGGGGTGAGTACGGTTCGGTTGGTTCGGTTTGGAAGCTGAATATCAAACCGAACCGACCAACCTCAATTTGGAAAAAAAAAAAAAATCAAACCGTAGTTGAACAGTTTGGACGGTTTAATCGATTTGGCCAAATTCAATTTTGGGCAAGTTTAGGCCCAAAAATAATTACTTATACATACTAATAAGCGCCAAAAAAATTGAAATTTTTTTAATAATAATTAATAACACTTAATAAGATGTAGGCGGCGAGTGAAAAATGTATGTTACGTTAAGGAATTTAGAGTTTATCCCATTTTATATAAGTGGTTAAATAATTAGGGTTAGTAAAAAATAACTAGGATTAGGTAAAATATAGATATGTTATATTATATACGGTTGATTTGGTTTATGCAGTTTCAAAAAAATTCGAACCAAACCTACCAAACCGAATGTACAGTTTGGTAAAAAAAAATCAAACCGATTGATTTTTAGATCGGTTTAAAAATAGACGGATTGGTTGGTTCAGTTTTCACGGTTAGATCGGTTTCAATGGTTTAAATGCTCACCCTTAACCAGTACCACTACAAGATCAGATGGTGGTGTATGTAATTGGTGTTTTCGTCGAAATATTTTTTTACTCTTTTTACAAGATCAGATTGTGGATCAGGTAATATCTTTGCGACGGATCATTTTGAGACTTCGCGACTGTGTTTGTTTGAGGTATGTCAATGAAGATTTTACATTATGAGATTGAAAATACCTCGAACGAAATAATTGCTTCATAAACGTGAAAGTAAAATTGTGAGATTTTAGGATGGATATGAAGATGCCTGAATTTTAAACTTGGTGGTATTGTAAAATTTTTCCATCCAAACACACACTAAAAGCAAATTAGTGAGCATCTAAGAATTATATATGCCTAGGTTGCTCCCTTACATAAAGGAAATAACTAGTAATAATAATTTTTCTGACGAATAACCGGAAAACAAAACTAACTTAAGAAAAACGTCTCTGTGTTTTTTAAAGAAGTCATTAATTTAATATGGTACAGGAACTTCCAACTATTTATGGACGCTAGAGTCTATTGAAACTCTAGAGAGTAAAAGAGGTATCTAGTACATAAATACCTGTTATTGGAAATCTATTCAGCAATATTTTTTATTGTAATGCTGGTGAATATGACGTGATGTAACCAATAATAAAATGAGAGAATAATAAAACCTTAACCTCTTAGTATTTTTTAAAAATTCTTCTATCCCGTTACACTGAAGTCTTTCTCATATTTAGCGTCAATAATCTTGCGAGTTTTAGAATTTGAGATTACTTTTGTTGATAGTCCTTTTTCCCAAAATTCATTAGTTGCTTGCCACTATTTACAATCCTCCTGTAACCAGTTCACGTGCTTCATTGATTACTGAACAAACAAGTCAGAAAAATTATTGTTCGGATGGTAAAAAAAACCTTGACCTCCTAATATCGAAAAATTCTTCCATCTCGTTAGATCTCACCGCTACATTGAAGTTTTTCTTTTTTCTCATTTTCAGCGTCAATGATCTCGCGAGATTTTAGAATTTAAGATTGCAGTTGTTGATTGCCCTTTTTCAAAATTCATTAGTTTCTTGCCACTATTTTTCATTTTTCCTGTCATTAGGTGTGTATCAACTACAAAATCTGTACTAGTAGGTACAAGGGCATGTAATGTGCTTCATTGAATGCTGAAGAAACAAGTCAGAAAAGTTATTGTTCGCTTGAAAGTCATACCCCGTGAGCCAAGTCCCTCACCGCAGAACCTATAGTACAAGGCTATGCTCTAGCAAAAGTAATGTGCACTAATGTTAGCTCTTGAAGTAGTTGTGCATCCAGATTTCCAGTATAAATCTATGCTCATGCTTCATCCCCAGAATCACCATAACTGAGCGACAGAGAGTTCATATAGTAATGCGGGAAGTAGAACCCTTTACTGAATCCAGTAGATGGGAATGGGTGGCGTGGGAAAGTTGATAATTTCGCACTGATATTAAGCTGCAAAGAGAAGGAGTTGAAGGTTGTCTCACCAACAAACTGTAGTGCCGTCGTGTTGTTTTTGTCCCAGTATATGCAGGCTGCCCACTCAACAAAGTTGTCTGCTGTATCGTAGATGAATCTTGAAGTCACAAAGCGCGGAAGAAGATTCAGAGAGAGAAGCAGTGGAATTTTTATCAGAGAATGATATTCTTGTCTCGTCCTTTGACACGGTAATGGTCATATGCCGAGTGGTCACTGCTGAGGATGAACATTTCAAGATATTCACCGTTGAACTAAGAGATTACAAGTCTTCCATTGAAAATGTGTGAAAATCTATACATGACTTATACATTGAAGTATAATATTACTATCCCGATATAAGATTTATATCTCAATATGTCCCCTCACGTGTTGCTAGACTTATTTTGAGTAAGACAAACTTGTGGATAAATTAAATTGGGTGACACTAAATTTAATTTTTTTGAATTGTCTGCTGTGTCTGAATCGACTTGCTCTAATTTCATATTAAGTAATCAACGGTTTTAAAAGCTTAAGCTATTAGAGGA
>JAVXUP010005108.1:0-22372 GCA_033070095.1 Escallonia herrerae | reverse complement strand
GACACACGCGATATTTGTGTAATATAAGTAAAAACAATAACAATTACATTAAAGATATTAAAGACCAGAGAGGGGAACAAAGATAGCTAATTGGCAAAAACGCTTGCTGGACTAAGCTACTCCAGACTTGTTTTATTGATTATGTTAATTGGTTGCACTCCTAGCTCTGGAGAGAGCTATTTTGTCTCAATTTGAAGTTAATATAGTATGATTGGGGGTACTAGTGAGTGTCGTCCACACACGCGATATTTGTGTAATATAAGTAAAAACAATAACAATTACATTAAAGATATTAAAGACCAGAGAGGGGAACAAAGATAGCTAATTGGCAAAAACGCTTGCTGGACTAAGCTACTCCAGACTTGTTTTATTGATTATGTTAATTGGTTGCACTCCTAGCTCTGGAGAGAGTGATCGTCGAGATAAAGATAGGGTACTTTCATTGCTAAATCATAGTTACCATGGGCTCGAAGCACTCAACTTGTTTTTTTCTTTTATTATTAATATTATTTTGTCTATTTATAGGTTGTGATGGGAAAAGGAAAATCATTTTGGCTTTGGCAATACTCGAATCAAGAGGTACGTTTTCGGCCAGTGAAACTAACCTGTTTATTTAACTCGTAACACTCAAATTTTTTACTTTAAAATTTAAGATAATTTTTTATTGAACAATTTACTTTTGACTCTGTCGTGACATATCAAAGTAACATTTTTATATTTGTACAGCAAACATACTCTTGCATAATAAAATTAAGACAGTTGTAGACAATTATACGTTTTCACAATTCAAAAAGCTCGTCTAACAAGTAGCAACCAGTTACATCCATGTGTCAAGAACTCGTCCTTCTGCAAATTATTATATTATTTTTATATAATAATTATTATTATGCTGGCTTCAGGCTATCGAGTCTTGTATAAATAAATAATATATAATAACTTAAAATCTAACCATGCCAGGATAGATTTAAGAACATCTTTGAAAATGACTTCCAAAATTTTTCGAACAAGGGGTAGATTTAAGAAAAAAAATGAATTTTTTTAAATCAATTAATTTAGTCTTCGCAAATTACCCCTCCCTCCATAATCGTTCATCACTTTTTTGATATAAGTCGTTTTCTGTAAGAATTTAAGTATAGTTATGCGAATATACTTGTCAGTTTGTACAGATTTCAAGTCGTTTCTTTTCTTCCAACAGATACAATACTAAATTTGCCTCTAATTTAGTATGGCCAAGAAGAGAAGAAATGTTTTGAAAATCTGCGTACGCTGACAAGCGTCTTCGCATAACCGTACTTGCATTATTGTAGAAAACGGCTTGTATCAGAACAGTGATAAACGATTTTGAGGAAAGGGGTAATTTGGGAAGACTAAAGCAATTGATTTCAAAAAAATCTTTTTTTCCTAAGTCTACCCCTTGTTCAGAAATTTTGAAAAGTCAACCACTTTTTCACAACTTTTCAAAACAAAACTCAGCCTTTACTAAGTTTTAATCCCAAAACCCCTCAAAACCTAATTTTCCCTAGTCTTAATGGTGGCAGTGCATTTTCATACTTATTAGAATACATTTATGTATAATTTTGTAGAGCAGAGGATTTTATGCTCCAAAAATAGTAAAGAACAAGCAATTCCCTAATCTAGTTTTCGAGTTTCTCAATAACCGGGACTTGGCTCCAATTTTAAAGGTTTAGTACAAAGTTACAACATTTTATGGTGACTTTTGATTTAATGGTAATTTTAAAATTTTAAATCTCTTCATTGACCGCTTTTGGTGCAGTCAAGGCTTTCCTTCATTGATGATGAAAACTTTTCGTAGTCTCTTATAAGATAGTTTCTATCTGGTTATTATTTCGTTTTTTTTTTCTTTCATGAGAGATAGATTTGTGGTAACCTGTGTTGCAGTACAGGTGAAACAAGTGCGTAATATTCAACTCAGACATTTTCTATCTCATTTGCGATATTTTTTCAACACCTAATTCTTTTCCTTTTTTGGGACTTATCTGTTGTCCAACAGACAAAAAAAATAATAATCAATAAGCATGGAAATGAGTAATAAAGGTAAGAAGAAACATGTCACATGCTCTACATGACTTCTTCTTTGCACAAAACGTCACCAAATCCTTAATCACCGATGAAGAAACAAACATGCCAATTATTGCAGAAAGTGTAATTCATTTGTGAAAAAGAAATTGAATGCCAGAGAAAAAATCAGAGATCGAGGCGCCGTACCTTTATAAGCAAGACATGGAATTTGATTACCACAGGGAGCCTCGACGAAAGGTGCCATTGATGGCAACGACACCGAAGGAATCAAACTTTCTTCACCACCTTCTTTGTATATCGCCGGATGGACGGACACCTTGGGGAATGTTTTGAAGGTAATGAGAAGAGATCTGAAGAAGGGTATGTTACTTAAACTCAGAAGCCATGGGCATTGTGGAATTAGGACAAGGAGAAAGACAGACGTTTGAACTTGAATTTAGCCGTGACTTAAGGTCTAACTATAGGCCATAAATGTGTTTCCCCTTGATGCCATGCCATGGATTTTGGAGACCCTGATTTGCTATGGAATGGACCAACAAGAATCAGGTAAAGTTGCTCCTTTTTCACTGTCGATTTCCTTGGGTTCAAGAATTTTTCTCTTGTTTTAAGTTTTAATGCTTTCCAAAAGTCTATTGGGTCCTTAAGTTTGGGTCCCCCCAAGTTTCAAACCTTATGGTCACCCTGCCCTCATTTGATCTGAAGAGAAGACGTCATCATCATAAAATAAAATGAGTAGAAAGTATTGTCTTATATTCTGCCAGCACAAAATCTCGAAAGCCACATGCCAACTGCCAACTGGCCCAAGCCACCACGTCACAAACTTTATATTTCAACTTAAAATTAATTATCTTATTTTATTATTATTGTTGTTACCGTTATTATTGTTGTTATTATTATCATCATTAATATGATGATTATTACATAAATGTGTGTGTGCACGCACGCGCGGGTACTGATATGTCGTTCCTCCAGGACATGAAAGCTCCACAATGCCAAATAAATAAAAGCATCCTCAACATGCTAGTCAAGTAAAGGGTGAACACTCTGACAATGATCGTTGCAATCCCCAGCACAAGAGGCCAGAGAAGAGTTATTATGAAGCTCGCTCTACTCGGCAGGATGTTTCTGTACGCCTCGAGACCACCATTCTTAGCAATTCACCAGAGCTTCAGTCATCATCAAGTGACCTTTCACGAAGGAGATCTATCTCTTCCTTACTTCGGCAAATTTTAAGATGTCACCCAACAAGTTGTAGGATGGAATAGACGACCTAATCGGACATTTGGCTCGTTTTACCTCGTGCATAAATCTGCATCTTGTTCATGATCAGATCATGTGTAGAGCGTTTCCAGTGACTTTGAAGGGGGCCACTCTTTTGTGGTTTCAACACATACTGTCCTGCTCTATCTCCTGCTAAGCTCAGTTAGCCGAGTCCTTCTGCGGTAATTTCTTGACGAGTCGAGTCCAACAGGAGAACTCCTCACACCTTTTTCGCATAACACAAGTGCCTAAGGAGTCATTGAAGTCATAGTATGCACGCTTCAATGTGGAGAAACTCTTGATCGATCTCCTGGATTCTGGGGTGACCTTCACTGCCATGGCTAAGGGTGTTAAGTGAACGCCGTTGCATTTCTCGCTGAACAAGCATCCCCTAGAAAACATGGCAAACCTCCTCGATAGAAGGAGAAATACCTTCGAGCAGATGAGGACTCAATGCTCCCATAAGAGGAGACAAATTCTGGTTAGAAGAAGAGAGATCAGCCAGATGGCCAATGTCACGCCCCAAGAAGCAAGACGCGACAACACATATTCTAACACGCTAACCTTCTTCTGAAGGTAATCAAAGTTCGCTAATTGCATTCGAATATAAACAACACAACACGCCTTTTAAACATATATTACATTCGTCCATCCTTACAAATCTAAGCTTATACACATGTACACACCACACTTTTGCATTAGTTCTATAACAAATGACACATATCTACATAGCACACCTCACTTTGTATTTTACAAGTGCACAAAGACTTACTATCCCCGATTCTCGGGCACAAAAGGGTACTCAAAATCTTTCTCGCCCATGCCCTCACCTACCACTTCTTGTCCTCTCTAGTATCTAAAAAGTAAAAATGGAAAAGGGGTTAGCCACAGCTAAGTAGAGCAAATATATAACCAACATAAACACTATCTTAATCATAACAAGCGTGCATAAACCAAACAAAACATATTTGTCATCAACTTATGCATGGCATATGATTGATTGTAGCGAACGAGGAAGAGATAACTCAAGTATAACACATATCATAAATGACTCTAAGGAGCCCAAATCATAAGCCGAATGCTCATTCACCCTACCATCCTTTCTTGGTAAGACTTTAAATTGATCACCCAAAAGTTGAGCTGATCAAATTCAGTTTATGAATGATAAATTTAGAGCTTACACAAGACTTCGCACATATTAACAACATAGGTGGTGTAGCGTAATGCCCCTAGGAGGTTAACATGCTGAGCAAGCTCAACATATATCCCGTTTCTATATAACCCGATTTGCTGGTATTTGACCTTCAGCCACTACTTCCAAAGACTCACATGATTTATAACATGATATAATGCATAGAGAATGTTAAACACATCAAGTATCATATAAAACCTTAATATGCATTTTTTACACAAAGCAGTTTCAGTGAAAGTTGATCAGTTCCAAGTCTAAGTAATTTAGGGTAACACACACTTCGAATTTGAGAGTGATATAGAAGAGAATGTTAAAGCACGTATCTTAAGCTTTGCAGAAAGTTAGAGAACACTCAAATCCGATAAGTATTAAATAAGATATGCTTGTTTAAATATCAACACAGAATCTGCCCAGTCTAATAAGTTTCGACCAGTTTCATATTTATGCAATTTAGGGCAGTATACATTTCGAATTAGAGAGTGATCAAAGAAACAATGTTAAAGCACACATCTTTAGCTTTTCAGAAAGCTATAGAACACTCAAATCCTAGAATTATTGAATGAGATATGCATGTTTAAAGATCAACATAGAATCTGCCTAGATTTCTTTAATTCAATTCTAACACTCCACAAGCACATAACACACCGTATATACACACTAACCATATTCACGCTACATGCATAATAACAAGCATCAAATGAAATTTACAGCTGGACTAAACAAAGGTCCTCACAGCCGAGCCCCAGACAACGAACCGAAGTACTCAACGGCACTACTCTCGGGCCCCTTCGCACTAGTGCCTCGATCGGTAGTAAAGAAAACGAAGCATAGAGAGAAGGGTATTTTTGTCTAAATTACCATCCACCCTATAACAGGGCAGACATACTTAGACAAAAAGAAATATGGACTGTTCATCCATCGCGAGTGAACGGCCATATGAGATCTAGCAAGCCATATCAGATCTAGCAAGACAGAGATCTTGTCATAGTCCAGAGCATGAAGAATAGTAGTCCGACCCAAAAACTAGGAAAAGAAAGGAAACAGAGGAAGAAATTTTGATACAAAAAGATATATTTAAGCTATGGCTATCATGTTGTACAATTGTAAAATTTCATTTTTATTATCTAGTTGTAGTCTACCATCGACAATGAGTGTCTCTGAGGACACATGCTGGCATTAAAGATTTCCTAGGAACCACAGAACTAGACATAGAGGAGTGACGTGAAATCCTTCCATAAATAAATGGGCAGTTCCATAAATTAGAAACTATATTAGTTACACCCCACCCTCTCTCTGCCTCAAATTTATATCTATCTATATATAAAAACACGGATGATAGTGAGATTTATTCGAATTTAACAGGATTATTAGTTCTTGGCTGTTGATCTGTATTATACAGTTTAGAGTTGATTGTTCTTGCTTCAATTAGTTAGCTAGCTAAAGTTGTCTACTTTATGTTAGCATTCTGTACACTCCATATTTCAAAGTGGACTTAAAAAATTTGAGACAAATAATAAATAACTTTTCTCAACTACTTAACCTCCTTCTAGGTAACTTGGGGACTAACAACGGATACAAGCGGCTATAAGCATCGCGCAAGGAGAAAAGCTAATAATTCTTAATATTTGAAAACACCAAACAAACTAGTTATTTACATCAATTTTCTTGCGTTTGAACCTTGTTTTCCTTTTCACCCATTTAAAGTGTAGCATTTCCTGTTACACCCCAAGGAAATTTTACGATTGCCCTATGAAGCAGCATTAGTGGCGGAGGCAGCATGTGACACACTGGTAGCCACGTAACGACCTGTTGCTTTAGTTTTCTTTCCTGTACATTAAAGCTCCTAGGAATTTTTGAAATGGGATATTGTTTTGTTCACTTTGCATGTTAAACTTACACAAAGAAAGGAGATATTTAAGCTCCACTTTCAACGGGAAAGGCCTTAAAATATATAGCCACTTTAGCAAAAATAGTAGAACTCAAATAAGTGAAGTGATATTTGAGCCTCATTTTTTGCCATTTGAACTCTACTTTCAATAAGAAAAGCCTTAAAAGTGTTGCTTAATAATAACTTTAGCAACAAAATTAAAGCTCAATTCCAAATTTTATCCTTAGAAATTCGGTGCTAAACTTAAAGAGAATTCATGGATCCGCTTCCTTTAGCTGCATTGACAATTTTCTTTTTACTTGTTCCTAGTTAGAAGCGTCAAACATGTGGTAATAAATCCCAACTTTACACAATGTGATGTGGTTGAATGCAAATACAAAGTTTTTATGTTGCATATGGAACGATTATATGAGCCACTTAAGTTATTTCATTGTTAGTTGCCATCTATATGAACAATGTTGGCTAGGTTAAAATTGTAAAACGGTAACGGATAGCATAGAAGCTTTGCAATTCCATGAAAATTCTTCAAAACTATGAACCTACCATCTGACCTTACTTCTATGATCGTCAGAATAATCCGAATTGTGAGACTCCAAGCCTATAACCTTGGCCATACTGGAATTATTTATGTTATTTGGTAAAAGGATTTGATGTCGTAATTAAATCCCATGTTAAAGTCAAATGCTTTAAGTTTCCTTTTGTCGATAAATAGGAAAAATGTTTCGCTAATAAAGAGTTTTACGAACTGTTTCCCAGTTTAACATCAACTTATTATTAAAGCTAAAATTTGTCTCTATCAACAAAGTTGAATTTACAAATTTGTTATTTAGGAGTAGTCCAATCCATAGATACTTGTGTCTTTCAGACAAAAGTAGTAAGTGAGACTGTTTTAGTCGCCAGTCTCTTCCTTTGTAAGACAATCTTGCAGGAGTTGGAATATAGTACTAACATAATAAATACTGCTTAAGATCCACGCAACTGTTGCACTAATCATCTCCGACCCTATTATCTAATCAAGCAAACACTTCAAATTAGTGTATATCGTGGTATACGCGAATTTTTTATGCTTGGCTCAATTTCGAGCCTTGAAAATTGCTAGTACTTGTGATGCCAGAGGGTCCACTGAATTAGAGCCTCCAAAACTGCTAGAGCTTTCCATGCTTCCGAAAGTCTTCATGACACAACTTTCCACCCTAAATACCAAACGGTGTTAATGAAATTTCCATCCAACACTAATAGAACTTGTCTAATCTCCTGGGGAGTTACAGGAAGTCGAGTATAGATTGTAAGCTATAGCCAATTGATCCACTTCCTCCTCTCAAATACCGACCTGAAAGACCCAGGTGGTGTTGTTTGGTTAGAATTAGTTTTAAGCATATTTTTCTACAGGGGATGCGATACATGTTGAGATTTGGTGACAATGGTCATAGGGCAATACATGTCACCTAGGAATGAAATCTCATTCTATGAAGCCCACCAAAGGGTAGAAAATATGCGGGTTTTGATTTTGGATTATGCAGAGGCAGGAGCATTTCCTTTGATTATCCATGCAATTAGTCATTACAAAAATTGGGGTAGTGGTCTATCAAACTTTATACCTAGATCCAAACCAAACCATAAAGCTGGGCAATGAAGGATTGACCAGAGTAGGTCTTCAAAAAACTTTGACAAAAAACACAACGGTTATCACCAATGATGTTGCATCTAACTAAACTGAACTGAAGTGAACTGAACTTGTTGAGTGATCTATTGATTAATATCGGAGATCACTGGTGGTGCCGCTTGTCCCAACCTCTAAGAATTACTCTCCAAGCCCGTGAAGTCGTGAGTGTGACTCTTGTCAACCAACACTACTGTTTTACTAGGTTCCTTAGAAACTGGGTTGGGTGATTAACTCTTAGAATGAGTATAGTATATCTACCACCAAATTTTCTAAAGAGAAAGTTCTTGGTTGGCGTACTTACTAAGGATCTACAACATGCGAAGGAGAAAGATTGCGATTTTTCATGACCTCGCTGTAAGTCAGGGAGTTTGTTATTGGTCTCGTAAGATCACGTAGAAGACCTCGGTTCCACTTGGCTATAACCCTTTTAAAATGGGCTTGGCCTAAGTATGGTTGTTGTCAAGTCACGACAACATCAACGAGAATGAATCCAAAAGTATTGCACTATATTCCGCCGCTAAACGTGAATATTCCTTTGGTAAAGACTTTTAGCGACGGATTGTCCGTCGCTAAAAGTCTGTTGGTTAAAATCTCGTCGCTAAGAGACTAGCGGCGGAACTCGATAGTCCGTTAGCAATTTAATTTTTATCGACGGAAATGTTTACTTTTAGTGATAGAACTTTCCATCGCTAAAGATGTTTTCTATATTTTGTTTAATTTCTAAATTTTTTGGAAAAAAAATAAAAATTGTCGACGGGATTTTCATCGTTAATAGTCCGTCGCAAAAGTCTTTAGTTGCTAAAAACATGTCTCTAAAAACGTTTATTGATCAGTCTCTAAAAACTTTTATTGATCTGCAAAAGGACTTTTAGCGACGAAATTCCGTCGCTAAAAGTTATTTTTTTTTGTTATTGTTGTAAATTCAAACCAATTTTAAACAATTAACCCTAGCCAACTAATCCAATAATAATTTAATTCTTAAAAGGATTCATCCTTTACTAAATTATAAGCAATATAAATAATATATAAATCATAGACACCACCAACTAACACTCGATGCAACAATTTACGTTTTCACTAAATACAATAAATCAAATTGTACAAATTCTAAAAGCAAAATTGAAATTTTCATTTAAACTGAAAAGATATAAATCAAAATTCGTGCTCCTAAGCCTGCACAATATCTCTCTTTTCACAGTTGTTACTTGTTTACCTACGTCGATCACAACCTCGAAAAAAATGTCAGTTGTACAAAAAATTAAATAACGAGATTACATAAGTAGCTAACACCATTGTGCAATAGGCATTCTTCCTTCCTACAGTTAAAATAGACGATGTCCAGCCAAAGGGAACGAAATAACCTGGAAAACCAAATGAGTAGTTACTGACATTTTTTTTCCTCTTTATATTATGTGAAGAAGCAGGGGAGGTATATAGAATATAAATTTAAATTTTGTACCAAATAGCTTACCAATATCCAACAACAATTAGAGGCAAATGTAATTATATATACATATATATATATATATATATATATGGGAGCCGATCCCTGTCTACCGGTGGGAAAAAACTTATTTCTCCACCAAATCGCTACTCTTTGTAGCGGTTGCAATTATTCTTCACAAAACCCAACCGCAACAAAGTGTTGCGGTTGGAATAATTGAGAGGAAAAGCCCAACCGCAACTAAGAGTTGCGGTTGGCATGATTTGTTTCAAAAGCCAACCGCAACAAAGAGTTGCGGTTGCGCCCCCCTCCCACTCCCCCCTTCCCCCATGGCCCCCCTTCCCCCTTCCCCCATGGCCCCCTTCCCCCCGTCCTCCCCCCCATGCCCAACTGCAACAAAGAGTTGCGGTTGGTCCCCCTTCCCCTGCCATGTGGTGTCCCCCTTCCCCACCACGTGGCCTTCCCCCTTCCCCATGGCCCCCTTCTCCTCCCGTCCTCCCTCCCCCCATGCCCCACCATGCCTAACCGCAACAAAGAGTTGCGGTTGGCCCCCTTCCCAGGCGTGTGTCCCCCTTCCCCCACCATATGGCCGATCCCCCTCCCCCCTCCATGCCCAACCGCAACAAAGAGTTGCGATCCCCCCTTCCCCCCCCCACGTGGTGTCCCCCCCCGTGATGCCCCCCCCCCCCCGTGATGCCCCCCCTTCCCCCCGTGATGCCCCTTCCCCATGGCCCCCCTTTCCCCCTCCGTGATGCCACGTGGTGTCCTTCCCCCTCACTCACGGATTTTTTTTCTGTCTTCTTTCTTCTCTCTCCTTCACTTTTTTCTCTTTATAATCCCTCCTCCCCGAACCCTTTCTTCCACTCTCCAAACCAACTATCTTCATACTCCATATCTCACCTACATAGTCTCCACAACAATACAAACAAAAAAATATTACGCTAAAACATCGGTGGATTTTTCTTTAAATATATCAAGTCAAAAAAAGTAAGTATTTTGAATTTTCTTATAATTCAATGTTAATTTCAAAGTTCAAAAATAGTCATTGTACAAATCAATCAGAGATCGGATGAGCGGTATTACATTTATAGATTCCAAAATAGCGATTTTTTAGGGGGTCAAAATTAGGATTTTTCACGAATTTATAAAAACTAGCTAGAGCTAGATTTTGCCAAAGTGCAAAAAAGAGTTCCTAGTTATTTTTAAAAGATCTATATCAGGGAAAAATTTCAGATTTTTCCAAGGACTGGAAAGGGGTTAACTGATACGGGGAACCTTGTAACTTTGCAGTGTAATTTAAAAAAACAAGCTAGTGCGATTTCACGCGAAACTTTTATGAGAACCCTAGGATGTTTGGAAGTTCCATCCCCCAGGAATTCGGGTCATTCCAAAGTCGTTAGCTATATTTTTGGCCGAACGGGCTTTTAAGCACTCGATCCAGACACCGGTTCGGGATTTTTGGGCGAAAAGTCCGTAGAATACTTTTTAGAACAAGAATGAATTTGGGAAGCTTAAAATAACATTTCAAAGCACTTTTGAGATTGTTCTGATGCCAGGGGCATTTTGGTAATTTGCCACCCTGAGAGGGGTATTTTGGTAATTTTACGGTGTTAAGTTTTTCAAGGGACTTTTTAGTCCAGAAATGTAAGTAAAACACCTAAAAGGTTATTTTGAAGCTGGTTTGGGGCGTTAGGGTAATAATGAACCCCCGGGGGCATTTCGATAATTTGCCGCTCATCGGGGGTATTTTGGTAATTGAACATTGTAACACAACTGGAGGAAAGAGTCTTTAATACTATGTGTGTTCCTAGGGTGTAACACTATGTGTGTTTAATGTGAATACGAAACGTAATTGTCGCTAAAGGTGAAAACTTAATTAGACAGTTTTTCACGAATTTATAAAAAATAGCTAGAGCTAGATTTTGCCAAAGTACGAAAAAGAGACCCTAGTTATTTTTAAAAGATCTCTATCAGGGAAAAATTTCAGATTTTTCCAAAGACTGGAAAGGGGTTAACTGATACGGGGAACCTTGTAACTTTGTAGTGTAATTTAAAATATCAAGCCAGTGCGATTTCGCGCGAAACTTTTATGAGAACCCTAGGATGTTTGGAAGTTCCATCCCCCAAGAATTCGGGCCATTCCGAAATCGTTAGCTATTTTTTTGGCCGAACGGGCTTTTAAGCGCTCGATCCGGACATCGGTTCGGGATTTTTGGGCGAAAAGTTCGGAGAATACTTTTTAGATCAAGAATGAATTCGGGAAGCTTAAAATAACATTTCAAAGCACTTTTGAGATTATTCTGATGCCAGGGGAATTTTGGTAATTTGCCACCCCGAGAAGGGTATTTTGGTAATTTTACGGTGTTAAGTTTTTCAAAGGACTTTCTTTTTAATCCAGAAATGTAAGTAAAATACCTGAAAGGTTGTTTTGAAGCTGGTTTGGGGCGTTAGGGTAATAATGAACCCCGGAGGGCATTTCGGTAATTTGCCGCTCATCGGGGGTATTTTGATAATTGAACGTTGTAACACAACTGGAGGAAAGAGTCTTTAACACTATGTGTGTTTAATGTGAATATGAAACGTAATTGTCGCTAAAGGTGAAAACTTAATTAGACAGTTTTTCACGAATTTATAACAAAAAGTTAGAGCTAGATTTTGCCAAATACGAAAAAGAGACCCTAGTTATTTTTAAAAGATCTATATCAGGGAAAAATTTCAGATTTTTCCAAAGACTGGAAAGGGGTTAACTGATACGGGGAACCTTGTAACTTTGTAATGTAATTTAAAATATCAAGCCAGCGCGATTTCACGCGAAACTTTTATGAGAACCCTAGGATGTTTGGAAGTTCCATCCCCCAGGAATTCGGGCCATTCCGAAGTCGTTAGCTATTTTTTTGGCCGAACGGGCTTTTAAGCGCTCGATCCGGACACCGGTTCGGGATTTTTGGGCGAAAAGTTTGTAGAATACTTTTTAGATCAAGAATGAATTCGGGAAGCTTAAAATAACATTTCAAAGCACTTTTGAGATTGTTCTGATGCCAGGGGAATTTTGGTAATTTGCCACCCCGAGAGGGGTATTTTGGTAATTTTACGGTGTTAAGTTTTTCAAAGGACTTTCTTTTTAGTCCAGAAATGTAAGTAAAACACCTGAAATGTTGTTTTGAAGCTGGTTTGGGGCGTTAGGGTGATAATGAACCCCGGGGGGCATTTCGGTAATTTGCCGCTCATCGGGGGTATTTTGGTAATTGAACGTTGTAACACAACTGGAGGAAAGAGTCTTTAACACTATGTGTGTTTAATGTGAATACGAAACGTAATTGTCGCTAAAGGTGAAAACTTAATTAGACAGTTTTTCACGAATTTATAAAAAATAGCTAGAGCTAGATTTTGCCAAAGTACAAAAAAGAGACCCTAGTTATTTTTAAAAGATCTATATCAGGGAAAAATTTCAGATTTTTCCAAAGACTGGAAAGGGGTTAACTGATACGGGGAACCTTGTAACTTTGCAGTGTAATTTAAAATATCAAGCTAGCGCGATTTCGCGCGAAACTTTTATGAGAACCCTAGGATGTTGGGAAGTTCCATCCCCAGGAATTCGGGCCATTCCGAAGTCGTTAGCTATTTTTTTGGCCGAACGGGCTTTTAAGCGCTCGATCCGGACACCGGTTCGGGATTTTTGGGCGAAAAGTCCGTAAAATACTTTTTAGATCAAGAATGAATTCGGGAAGCTTAAAATAGCATTTCAAAGCACTTTTGAGATTTTTCTGATGCCAGGGGCATTTTGGTAATTTGCCACCCCGAGAGGGGTATTTTGGTAATTTTACGGTGTTAAGTTTTTCAAAGGACTTTTTAGTCCAGAAATGTAAGTAAAACACCTGAAAGGTTGTTTTGAAGCTGGTTTGGGGCGTTAGGGTGATAATGAACCCCCGGGGGCATTTCGGTAATTTGCCGCTCATCGGGGGTATTTTGTTAATTGAACGTTGTAACACAACTGGAGGAAATAATTTTATGTAAGACACCCGAAAAGTTATTTTAAAGTTGTTCTGAGATGTTTGTTGGGTCGATGGCTGCCAGGGGGTATTTTGCATAAGTTGGGGGTGTTTTGGTAACTCATCCCCTTTAAAATTTGATAAAGAAAATATTTGGTATATAATTGATGTAATACATTTAAAAAGTGGTTTTAAAGCGGTTTTGAGGTGTTGGGGCTGTAGCGGCCATCAGGGGGTATATTGCTAAATAACCACGTTGGCGCTAAATTTTAGGGAACTAGCGTAATTAAGCGTTCGGAGTGGTGGGAAGTGAGGAATTGTTTTAATACATTGAAATAATGAGATAATGACTATTGCTAATGCGTTGGTAAGCTAGGTTAAAGATCCATTTATAGTTTTGGAATGTAAATATTATGGATACTAAGTTGGTTTACGATTATATTTTGTTCTTAGAGGTATGAATTTCAACGCCGGACCTCATGATACATCAATCCTATACGATGACGATGACCACGTCGCGAGGCACGTATTTGACGGTGTCGATAGGGGTGTTTTGGAAACAATTCAAAGCACAAGTCACCACGAAGAGTGGGTACTAAACGAGGAACAAATACAACTATTACACCGTCAAAATTTATCTATGTTCACCGATCCCGGGATTTGGTCTCGACACGACGATTGCCTTATATCCGCTCTAGTTGAACGATGGAGGAGCGAGACGAACTCATTTCACTTCCGGTTTGGTGAAATGACTATTACATTAGAGGACGTCGGATTTATACTTGGAATCCCATGTCACGGCAAACCCATTACTTCGAGCAAAACGTCTGCATCCATAGCGAAGATGGCTAGGCAGTATTTTCCGGGAATTCCAAGGGAAGCTCTTACAACAAACGGCATCAAACTTAAATGGCTGAGAGAGCAGTATGGCGTGCTACCGGATGAATACACTCCTCACGATTTCGTGACGTATACGAAAGCATTCCTTCTGTATATTATTGGAGCCATATTACTTCCGACGCATTCGAAAAACACGGTGCATCCGAAGTATATGGTGTTCTTGGAGGATCTTGAGGAGGTATACTCGTATTCGTGGGGTTCAGCTGTCCTTGCGCACCTATATCGAGCACTGCACAAAGCTACGAGAAAGGTGCCAAGTCCATTGCCGCCTGCCTCACTCTATTACAGGTTTGAGCATTTATTTTCTTGGTTGACGTGTCAATATATTCGTGCATTAATTACTAATTCCAGATAATGTTTGCATTCACAGGTTTGGTCTTACGAGAGGCTACCCACGGGTCGTCCACAACCGTTGGAATATTCCGATGAGACGTGGCCTAGGGTGTGGGCCTGGGGGCCTACGACCAACCGGAGGAGACGGGTAGACCCTCACCACCATCTAAAGTTCTATCGGGGGGAACTAGAGATACTCAATGCATCCCAGGTGACGTGGCAGCCATATGGCAAGGTGATGCATCTGTTGGATGAGTGGTGTTGGCA
The DNA here is from genome assembly GCA_033070095.1 of Escallonia herrerae. Taxonomy (NCBI): domain Eukaryota; kingdom Viridiplantae; phylum Streptophyta; class Magnoliopsida; order Escalloniales; family Escalloniaceae; genus Escallonia; species Escallonia herrerae. The sequence continues at coordinate 7,396 of JAVXUP010005108.1, read as the reverse complement.
ACTTCCGGTGTCGTACGTGCTGGCAGGTTTGGTTCGGGTGCCGCTTATTCACTTCGAAGAATGTGAGTTTCAGATGCCCGATCGAGCTATGAGGCAAGCTGGCTGTCTACAAGGGATACCAAAACCCGCTGTAGACATGCGGCCATACAGGAGTGGTCGAGGGCCGAACTTCGAGGTGCCTGATGCCTTGAATTTGTTGAGTGACGAGGTGCAACAGTGGAATACCTGGCAAGAAACATATGATAGCCTTGTATCGCTGAAGGCCGACAGCATCAGCATTGAGGAGTACCTACAATGGTTTCTCAAGGTGACGCGCACGAGGGTGAATCGCCCTTCCCAGGCGAGGAAGACATCGTATGCGCCACGTGAGGTCTATGACCAGTTCTGGGCATTGAACATTGTAAGTCATGCTAGTGTTGTTTCAATTTTTATTTGCGCACCTTATCGACCATGCCTGAAATGATTAGCCATATTTTCTATGCATGTTTTTTAGGTTGACCAGGGCATTGAGGTGTTCAAGCAGCTGGAGTCGTTTGACTGGTTTGTCGCGCAGGCTCCTGACAATCTCAAGAGGTCCATTGAGAGGTACAAGACTGAAGTTCAAAACTTTAGTCTTGCGTACCGGGGTTACCAAGGGGAGCCGTCTAGTCGCTTGCCTCCTGACGCGTACGACTATCAGCCCCAGAGTCAGGTGTGGGAGCCGTCTGCTTTCTTGCCTCCTGACGCGTACGACTCTCAGTCCCAGAGTCAGGTTACCCAAGTAGGAATCCAGGCATCGCGCCCAAGCATCCGGTCGGATAAAGGACAACCGACGAAGCCATTGAGTCCGGCCAAAATGGATTGGATCGACCGGCACTACTTTGGGCATGAGCCAATCGCTACAGCAGACTTTCCTGTTGCTTCATTCCTAGCTCACTCTGATCTAAGACTGTTGGCGCCGAACACAGATATTTCAAATTTTCTCATTGACGCTTATATAGATCTGCTGCGTGTTAGAGAGCTAAATTATAACCCCTGCCAAACTTTGAAGCTCAACATGTATGCCTCTTTTGTTATTCCCTTCATGGTGAATAGCATGAAGGAGTTCACAGAATGGAGGAGGAAGCGAGGGACAAGCAAGGGTGAATGGCGACCATCTGCAAACGTGCTTTCCTACTTGAACGCGGACTATCAATGTCACGCAGCTGAGGCGAACCTAATCATGCTACCTGCTCTTCATGCAAGCCACTTCTTCCTATTAGTTCTCTTTCCAGAGAATAAAGTGGTCCACATATACGATAGCCTAAGGGAAGACGGACCTGGTCGGCAGCTGGCGCAGATGTACTCCACGTACATCAATGCGGTGGTTAGTTTATATCTTGACCTTCGCTCATAGTCTATTCTTCTTGTTACATAGGCTTGATAACCTTTTTATTGTTGGATGCAGACTACTATCATTCCACTAGCGTGTCGACATTTTAAGGGGGAAGCCATCACGAGCAAAACAATGATAGATCCTTGGACGGTCGTGATGATAGAAAACCGACCAAAGCAATATAACAGTCATGATTGCGGGATTTACGTCCTCAAGTACATGGACTACATAGCTCGCTCGGATGTGCTCGAATATGATACGTGGTCTCGAAACGATGCCTTGACGTTTAGATATAGGATAGCCTGGGAGCTGAAAAAGGGTGTAGCTAGACGCCTTCCTTACCATTATCCTGAGATGTAGTAGGCGTTCGTATGTTTTATTATTACTATTGTTGGATTTTGGATATTAAGGTTTGAAATTGAATTAGCCTTATTATTACTATTGTTCGATTTTGGACATTGGGCTAACTAGCGTGCCTAAGGTGCAATGAGAAAAAAAAGTGACAAAAAAAATTACGTAATTTTTGGAAGTTATGAATTGGGCCCTAAAGTGTGCCCGAACAGGCCCTTCATAGGAAAACCCAAAAAATAATGTGTCTCGTTTTTCTCGAAATTGATACAAATGGGCTAACTAGCGTGCCTAAGGTGCAATGAGCAAAAAAAAAGTGACAAAAAAAATTACGTAATTTTTCGGAAGTTATGAATTGGGCCTAAAGTGTGCCCGAATAGGCCCTTCATAGGAAAACCCAAAAAATAATGTGTCTCTTTTTTCCCGAAATTGATACAAATGGGCTAACTAGCGTGCCTGCAATGAGAAAAAAAAAGTGACAAAAAAAATTACGTAATTTTTCGGAAGCTATGATTCCACAAACCAAATCACAAATTTAAACATTATAAAAGTTCAATTTATACAACTGAAACATTAACCCTAACACTCATCATCATCATCATCTTATTACACAACGCACACTTTCGCAATTTTTTTTGACCCGTTGCTTCTTCAATCGGATTCTTCATGCGTATTGCTCGTTTTCGCCCTTTTGTTTGAGAAATAATCGGATCAAAAATGTCGTCCTCCTCACCTTGCAGGCTAGTGCCGTCAATGACTGGCTGTGAAGCTCGATTGAATCTACCGGCTGGAGTCGTCCGACTAGTCGGAGTGTCCCGTCTTTCTGGTAATGCCATCCTAAACTGTGCAAGGTTAGCCTTATCCCGTGCGGCTGCTTCAACTTGATACCTGTACCCATCAAATGTTGACGCTGCATCCAATGATAAACCGTGCATGATGTTACAAAGGTGATTATATCGCAGCGTCTCAGATTGCTCGAAATCAACTGAAACATTGGGCACGTAAGGAATGTGACCGTGGACTCTATTGGCTTCCTTCGTCCACCGTTCCAAGATATACTGTGGAGGGATTTCACGAGCATTCTTGGCGCTAAAAACCCTCAACGCGTGTCGACAAAGTATACCTTTATGCTCAAACAGTTGACAGTTGCAATTAACCAACCCGGTGTCCATACAAACTGCTACGGTAAAATGTCTTCTGCTCCTCGGAGCCGACGAAGAGCACGGATTGGCGAAATTCGTCACATTTGTCAAAGCATAAACCTTGATCACTCTGGTGGAATACTCGTGCAACTTTGTCATGCTATATTGATTCGACTTTAGTAGTTCCTCTTGAAACTGTCTAAACATTTCCTTGGTATAGACTTGAGCCGCATGAGCCTCCAAAGGTGAAAAAACTACTATGGCTCTTTCTTTGTAAACTGTAGCCGCGTCGGCTTCTCTCTCAAGGAAAAATTGCTTGTCAAGGGCTTTCTGCATCTCTAGTACGAACTCTGTTATACTTGAAGAATGGCCTACGTACCCATCAAAGAATGCATTCATACCTTCGCTTCTCGAGGTCGTAGTCATTCCGGCTGCAAAAAACTTCTTGGTGTAGGCACCGACCCACTGTGTCTTGATCTCATACAACGATTGTAACCATTCATGATTGTGCAAATAGTAGTCATCCATTAACTTGGCCCACCTCTCCTCGAACACGTCTACCGTCAACGATTTCTTCACACATGTATTAAAGTCAGTCTTGAATGTCGGATGGTTTGCATATACATTGTGAAGCCGTTCGGGATATTTGTTGCTTATGTGCCATGTGCACAGGCCATGGTGAGTATCTGGAAGGACCTTAGCGATTGCATTTTTCATTGCCAGATCTTGGTCGGTGATGATGGTCTTTGGAGGAATATGATACATTGCTTTAAGCCACGTTTCAAATAACCACGTAAATGACTCCTCCGTCTCATCCCTAAGCAGGGCAAAGCCAAACAAGATTGACTGATAGTGGTGGTTCACCCCGGTGAACGGAGCAAAAGGCATAGAGTACTTATTTGTGCGGTATGTGGTGTCAAACGTCACAACATCCCCAAAATTTTGGTAAGCAGCTCTAGAACGGGCATCCGCCCAAAATATAGTACTAATGCGGTTCTCATCATCCAGTTGGAGACTGTAGAAAAATCCAGAATTCTCACTCTGAAGAAGATATCAAGTGTAGCTTGAGAATCACTCTTACCGAAAGACTCTCTCCTCTGAGCACGAAGTTCATTTCGAAGGTCTACTTCGTTGAAACTCAACTTGTCAATCCCCCCAGCCTGGCTTGAGAAAACCCCCATCATTCTAGAAGGTGGAATTTTAGCCTCGGCCATTGTAAATATCAGTTGTCTGTGTGCCGCGCTTATTTCTCGGTGTTGATGAATTTGACCAATCTTACTAGGGGTCATCAACTGATGATTATGGCTCAACTCCACTCCCGTCACAACCCAATGGTTTTCATTTTTTCGGTGTACTGCATACACATGGGCCTTGCAGCCGGTACCCGGAAATGTGTCCCGTTTTCTTTGTCTTGTTGGCCCTTCGTCACTGATCCGAACAACCGGGGTACATACGGTGCTCCTCTATGACACTCAAATAGTCTTCCACAAATTTGATCTGTATTCGCCCGTTTTCTAGTAGTCTTAGTTCTAATACCGAAACCTATCGTTTTCGAATATGCTCTATAGTATGCTTCAACTTCGTCCAGTGTTTGAAAAACTTGACCCAAGTAAGGTGGATCAGAATCTTCACAAAAATTATTTCCTCCAGTTGCATCCATATTTATACTGAAATCTAAAAAATAAAAATTATATCATTCTCAACAAGTCATAGAATTAAATAAAATAAAAATAAAGATTCTTTCCTCCAGTTGTGTTACAATGTTCAATTACCAAAATACCCCCGATGAGCGGCAAATTACCGAAATGCCCCCGGGGTTCATTATCACCCTAACGCCCCAAACCAGCTTCAAAACAACCTTTCAGGTGTTTTACTTACATTTCTGGACTAAAAAGTCCTTTGAAAAACTTAACACTGTAAAATTACCAAAATACCCCTCTCGGGGTGGCAAATTACCAAAATGCCCCTGGCATCAGAACAATCTCAAAAGTGCTTTGAAATGCTATTTTAAGCTTCCCGAATTCATTCTTGATCTAAAAAGTATTCTACGGACTTTTCGCCCAAAAATCCCGAACCGGTGTCCGGATCGAGCGCTTAAAAGCCCGTTCGGCCAAAAAAATAGCTAACGACTTCGGAATGGCCCGAATTCCTGGGGGATGGAACTTACCAACATCCTAGGGTTCTCATAAAAGTTTCGCACGAAATCGCGCTGGCTTGATATTTTAAATTACACTGCAAAGTTACAAGGTTCCCCGTATCAGTTAACCCCTTTCCAGTCTTTGGAAAAATCTGAAATTTTTCTGATATAGATCTTTTAAAAATAACTAGGGTCTCTTTTTGCACTTTGGCAAAATCTAGCTCTAGCTATTTTTTATAAATTCGTGAAAAACTGTCTAATTAAGTTTTCACCTTTAGCGACAATTACGTTTCGTATTCACATTAAACACACATAGTGTTACACCCTAGGAACACACACAGTGTTTAAAAAAATTATTTCCTCCAGTTGTGTTACAATGTTCAATTACCAAAATACCCCCGATGAGCGGCAAATTACCGAAATGCCCCCGGGGGTTCATTATCACCCTAACGCCCCAAACCAGCTTCAAAACAACCTTTCAGGTGTTTTACTTACATTTCTGGACTAAAAAGTCCTTTGAAAAACTTAACACCGTAAAATTACCAAAATACCCCTCTCGGGGTGGCAAATTACCAAAATGCCCCTGGCATCAGAACAATCTCAAAAGTGCTTTGAAATGCTATTTTAAGCTTCCCGAATTCATTCTTGATCTAAAAAGTATTCTACGGACTTTTCGCCCAAAAATCCCGAACCGGTGTCCGGATCGAGCGCTTAAAAGCCCGTTCGGCCAAAAAAATAGCTAACGACTTCGGAATGGCCCGAATTCCTGGGGGATGGAACTTCCCAACATCCTAGGGTTCTCATAAAAGTTTCGCGCGAAATCGCGCTGGCTTGATATTTTAAATTACACTGCAAAGTTACAAGGTTCCTCGTATCAGTTAACCCCTTTCCAGTCTTTGGAAAAATCTGAAATTTTTCCCTGATATAGATCTTTTAAAAATAACTAGGGTCTCTTTTCGTACTTTGGCAAAATCTAGCTCTAGCTATTTTTTATAAATTCGTGAAAAATCTTAATTTAGACGCCCTAAAAAATCGCTATTTTGGAATCTATAAATGTAATACCGCTCATCCGATCTCCGATTGATCTGATACAATGACTATTTTTGAACTTTGAAATTAACATTGAATTATAAGAAAATTCAAAATACTTACTTGTTTTGACTTGATATATTTAAAGAAAAATCCACCGATCTTCTAGCGTAAATTTTTTTTGTTTGTATTGTTGTGGAGACTATGTAGGTGAGATATGGAGTATGAAGATAGTTGGTAAAGATGATGGAGAGTGGAAGAAAGGGTTCGGGGAGGAGGGATTATAAAGAGAAAAAAGTGAAGGAGAGAGAAGAAAGAAGACAGAAAAAAATCCGTGAGTGAGGGGGAAGGACACCACGTGGCATCACAGGAGGGGGAAGGGGGGCCATCACGGGGGGGGGGGGGGGGGGGGGGGGAAGGGGTGCCATGATGGGGGAGGTTGGCATGCCAACGCAACAAAGAGTTGCGGTTGGGCATGGAGGGGGGGCCATGGGGGAGGGGGACGGGCCACGTGGCGGGGGAGGGGGGATGGGCCACGTGGCGGGGGAAGGGGACACCACGTGGCCGGGGGGAAGGGGGGCCAACCGCAACTCTTTGTTGCGGTTGGGCATGGGGGGGCCATGGGGGGAGGGGAGGACGGGCGGAAGGGGGGCCATGGGGGAAGGGGGAAGGCCACGTGGCGGGGGAGGGGAGGGGGGGGAAGGGCCATGGGGGAAGGGGGAAGGGGGGCCACGTGGCGACAAGGGGGGAAGGGGGGCCAACCGCAACTCTTTGTTGCGGTTGGGCATGGGGGGGCATGGGGGGGGGAGGACGGGGGGAAGGGGGGCCATGGGGAGGGGGGCATCACGGGGGGAGGGGGGCATCGCGGGGTGAACCGCAACAAAGTGTTGCGGTTGGCTTTTGAAGTAATTATGCCAACCGCAACACTTTGTTGCGGTTGGGCTTTACCTCTCTCTTGCAACCGCTACTCTTTGTAGCAGTTTGGTGGAGAAATTGTTATTTCTCCACCGGTCGACAGGGATCGGCTCCCTATATATATATATATATATATATATATATATATATATATATATATATATATATATATATATATATATATATATATATATATATATATATATATATATATATATATATATGGGAGCTGATCCATTGATAGCGCTAGCAAAATAGGAGAAGTTGCTAGCGCGATCTGGCCGTCCATCCCAAAAGATGGACGGCCCAGATCTTTTTGCGTTTTTTTAAGTACGTCCGCTACATTATGTAGCGGACAATTTTTTGCATTTTTTTGACAATAATACCCTCCGAGTCCGTCCGCTACATAATGTAGCGGACAAGTTTTAGATATTTTTCTCTTTCTGTCATTAATGTTCTGACTTTTTTTTT
>JAVXUP010005107.1:0-22380 GCA_033070095.1 Escallonia herrerae | reverse complement strand
TCAGCCAATGGAAGCAGGTAGATGACTACTACAACCGCCCCTGGCCTAGAAGTTTAGCATCGCTAAGACGTAATTATTTTAGTAATCCATGGTCAGGCATATCGGTCATTGCTGCCTTGATCCTTTTTGCTCTTACTGTGGTACAAACCGTCTACAGCATCCGTTCTTCCACCTAGTCATAGATTCTCAGCAATGCTATGATTGGTTCGAGCGTAAGAAGTAATGTGGACGATGACTATAGCTTTTGTAAGGTCAGTTTGAATAAATGTGGACGATGACTATGCTTGGTTCTTTACCGGTCTCTAGCTTTTGTAAGATCAGTTTGAATAAGTGTGCTTTGGCCAAGTTCGTTTTAAGTAATAAATTTTTTTCCATTAAATTCCTATTTTTAATAAGAGTGTGATTAAAAAATAAGGACGTTTTTTACTTTTCATATGGTATCAAGCCTCTTTCTTTAAAATATCTTTATTGGAATGTATATGCTTTTGTTATAATAAAGGTTTGTTTGACTTTTATTGAAGGGAAGAAAAAAAAAAAAGAAGAAGAAGAAGAAACCTTATGAAAATTCTATAAAATCGCCCTTGAACTTCTGCATACTCTCAAATTATTAAAAAAATTCCTATAAGACTCTACTGCCTCCATTAACTTTGAAACTAAATTATCTCAGAATTATTACATCTTCTCTACTGCAGAGAACAGAGTTTTCTATAATATCTTTTGAGAAATATAATATATCTAAGTTAAATTGAATATTTTGTCAGAAACTCAATCCTTTTCAATTTTGTATTTCATATTTGTATGTTGATATATATGCTACAGATTTGAATTATTGTGCATGTATATAAAATTTTAATACAAACATATTAGTATAGTGAAACTAACATAAACCTGAAGTCTAATTCTAGATTTGGAGTATGAACATATTGGTATAAGGAAGCTATAAAAAAAACTAGAGTCTTTTAAGATTTTCTATATTTATATGTAATCCTGACTGGAGTTAAGTAGTTAATTCCTTTTTTTCCCCCTTAAGATTCCTATTTTTAAACTGAAGTTTTTGTACAAAATTAGTATCGACTAGGGGTGTTTTCCCCCCATCAAATACTCATTTTGAATTAAAGTGTCATTAAAAAAATAAGGGTGTATTTAGCTTCTCTTAAGATATAAAGCATTGTTCTCTTCAAACATTTTGATGCTAAACAGGTTCACTAATGCATATTTTAATGACAAAATACTATGAATATAACCAAAATGGGTAAGAATCTATCCCTATCGTATAAATAATCTCAAGGGATTAAAATGACTAAAAAAAAATTCATTGAACATACCCTTTTCACAAATAAATATTCTCAAAAATTAAGTTTCATTTTTAAGAAGGTGAGACTAAACTACAATATTTTTGTCTAAATGTGAAGAATTTGCTGTAAAAGAGGTTAAAAGTTCACTAATATATCTTTAAGTTAAAAAAATGTGAGAGTTGATCTAGCCCAATCTTATAAATGATGCTAAGACTCCGTTCACTTAAAAAAAAAATCTTACAAAACATAACCTTATAAATTACCACCATTAAAATAACTCATGTTCCAGAGGTGAGGATGAAATTATAATCAATGACACTGAGTTTCAAAAGGTAAAGTCGTATTGATCCATTAAAAAAATATTATTTTTTGCTTGTGTCATCAATACATATATTTTGAATGTTGATATTATCCTCATTTTGTATATATAGGGTATATACCGAATAAAATTTTACAAATCCTAATTGTTCAAATAAGGGTTTCAACCCAAATTATCCCGCCACGCTGCCGTCGGACCTTCCTCGTTAAGCACTTAGCCTGAAAGTTGGCAAATTGGCTCAGACAAACCAACGTCTTTTCGGTGCTGGGTAACGTCAGCCTCCATGTTATCCCACCCCGTCCGGCTGCCTCCACTGCCTTAAATGACCTCGACAGCAGCACAAACTTGAAAATTTCCAAGCCACTAAATCAGTCATAAATTTGTAAGATTACTTGAGCGCACGCGCGTGTGTGTAGGCATGTTAACTAAAGGTGTGGTGGGTCTGGAAGGTTGATTGATGGCGATTGTGGTTGTGGAGGGTCGATTTGAGGCAGTGGTGTGCTGTCTGGTGGCGATGGGTGAATTGGATAGGTGTTGGGCTTATTGGACGCTGTGGTTGGCTGATTAGTGGTGGTGAAAGGCTGTTCTGGTGTTGGTTAATGGCGGCGAATGCAGTGCTGTTGGGTAGTAATATAACGCAAACAGGAATCTCATACATCTTCTTCCAGATCTTGAACCCAAAATTCAAAATTTCATTTTTGTTCATTTTGTTCGTCGAATTGTGATGGGTTGTTGCAAGTGATTAGAGTGAGAAAGCTGTGACAATTGATTAGCGTGAGAAGGCTGAAGAAACGTGAGAAAACTGAAGAGCAAGATGATGGTGGGATACAATGGTGGCTATGGTTGTGGCCGGTTGCTGGGGTTATTGGGTGAGAGTACACTCTTTGTGTGTAAGTTGAGACTGAAAAAGTGTAAAGGGATGATGGTGGTGGTGGTGGGGCTGTATGGTGAGATGAAGGGACAGAGCTGACATTTGAAGAATTACATACCTAAGAGATAGACATTCCGGTCTTTTCATCTTTCAGTATTTTTGTTCGGTCAATGGATATAAGGGCTATTTATTTCACCTAATGCACATGCGTGTAATTTAACATGCGTGCAATTAACCCTATAATTTTCTTAATTCTTAAAACCTTATACCATAGGTAATATTTTTTTCCTTTTTATTTTAAACATGTAATTTGTATGTAAAAATATAGGGGAGAAATGTAGGTTTGTTAACATTATTGAAATCACCTAGTTCATTACCATTATCTGAAATTAACTTCACACATTTATTTCGTGGTATAGATTTCAAAAAGACACTCACATGCACACATATATATAGACTTTTTAGATGAGTAGGTTTGATACTCTCATGTAAGTCTGTGTTAAAAATAAAAGTCTATATTTATACTAATAAGATGAACAAGGTCATGCTAGATAAGAATAAAATAGTTTTAGAGTATACTGTCAAAAGAAATTTAGAATATTAACTTCACTCATCACCATTATCTCATATTAACTTCACACATTTATTTGGTAATATACATTTTTCGGGTTTGAAATAAGACTATATTTTGTACAATAAACTTCTTATACTTTCGAGTATTTGATAAGTAATTAACAACTGATTTACTAATTATGGTTTAACTATAAAGTCATATTAATTAATTTTAATTGTGTTTTTCACTAAGATTTATAACATTTTTCATTCGCTACATGAGGTGCAAAGCGCGTGATTTTTACTAGTTAAATCTAAAGTGCGAATTCACATTTTGATGAGCTATAAAGCTATAAGTCCCACATTTGTAGGACTGATGAGAGAATCTAACCTTTTGAAACCCAGTGACTGATGCTTCACTCATGGTTGTGTTCTTGATTTTGCAACCCAGTGACTGATGTTTTTTTCGTTTACATCACGTATTTAGTTCTTAGTTGGTAGGTGATTTTGTATTATTAGCTACTTACTTTCTTTTGTTTATTAGTTGGTAGCTCACTTGGATGGGGATGTCATCCAATTAATTTGTTTTTTACTTTTTGGATCCTTCTTGTATATTCGGTCTAAAAAATATTCTGATATATATATTTTGAATATTCTCCAAAAAAAAAAAAACCCTTTTCGGTAGAGTGGCAAAATGCTATTGGTTGTCAATTGTCGGTGTAAGCGACGTGATGGACCAACACCTAGACTTGTAAGGCCTCATATTAAACCTACGATCGTAAAGTCCATGTCCAGCAAACATTGATCGAGACTTGGAGGGTGGTGATTAGTTGTAATCGTAAAGATTATTTTCTTATTGTACCAAGAGTTGTGAAATTGATTAGGACGAACATGTCAACATTGGATATTGAGATGTAAAGGAGTAAAAATTATTGTATCATTAATAGTACGACGATTCAGATCTTTTAAAATAGTTAACAATGTTGTAAAATAATCATCAGTCTCTAATGACATCCAGGAGCGAATCCAGAAGGTCTAATCGGACGGATCAAAATATTAATGGCTAACATAAAAGCATTCACGTCACTATTGAATGTGTTAAACGCAAAATAAATTGCTCAATATGACTACTAATTTATACCATCTATCTAGTCCTCCCCCTCCCTCCCTCCCTCCCTCCCTCCTCTCTCTCTCTCTCTCTCTCTCTCTCTCTCTGTGTGACTAATTGTGCTGGGCAGATATGAACTCTCAAGGAAGAATCCAATGACTCCCACATACTTTTGAAGCTTACGTTGGTCAAGGTTAGCAGTTAATGCACAGGGCCGCATATTGCTAATGCAAATGAATCAATTCCACATGAAAGGAAATCAGGTAGACTTTGAGGTAGTGGTGGGCCGTTATATGGGGTGGTGGTGTTAGACTTGGCTACGGTGATTGTGTTGGTGGATTCTGGTGGTGTGGTCGCAGTAGTTAGCAGTAACAATTCATATGATTTGATGTTGCGATATCGGTAAATAAACGTTGTCTGAAAGTTAAAATGTAAGAGGTACTTATAAATGGACAGTAACTTATGATACCATGCTCAATAATTAATATAAACAATCACACTTTTTTTTTAAATTTAAATTATCTCCAAATAATTTTCACAAACTTCGAGGAATGCGGTGTCCCCTCACAAAGTAGAAAAATTGAAAGGTCAGAAATGAAAGTCTTTTTCTCCCTTTTGGAACGTATTCAACATAATTATTGTCACGAGCATGGTTTCGTGCGACAATCATTTGGTTTAGTGATTATCATCTCCAAATAATTTTCACAAACTTCGAGAAAAGTGGTGTCCCTCACAAAGGAGAAAATTGAAAGGCCGGAAATGAAAGTCTTTTTCCCCCTTTTGGAACGTATTCAACATAATTATTGCCACGAGCATGGGTCCATGCGACAATCATTTGGTTTAGTGAGTATTGTGTTTTCTGTCTTCACTCGGTACTTGAATTTGAAATTGCCCATAGATACTAAGACCCATTTGACACTCTTTTTTTTTTTTTTTCAGTTTTAAAAACTGAAAAAAAAGAGCGTTTGGTAATCATTTTTTTTTTCAATTTACAAAATTAGTTTTTAAACTGCAGTGTAAAAAAAAAAACTTCAAAAATTGATTTTTTTTTTCGACCACCACCACCACCCTCCCACCGCCGGCAGCCACCTCAGGCGACCACCGCCGGAGACTGCCGGCCGCCGGCAGCCACCGCCGGAGACTGTCGGCAGCCATCTCCGGCCGCTGGCGACCACGGCCGGAGACTGCCGGCAGCCACCTCCGGCCACCGGCGACCACCGCCGGAGATTGCCGGCAGCCACCTCCGGCCGCCGGCCACCACCGCCGGAGACGGCGGACAGCTACCTCCGGCCGCAGGCCACCACCGCCGGTGACTGCCGGCAGCCACCTCCGGCCGCCGGCCACCACCGCCGGAGACTGCCGGCCGCCGGCCACCACCGCCGGTGACTGCCGGCAGCCACCTCCGGCCGTCGGCCACAGCCACCACCACCACCACCGTCGACCACCGCTACGCCCCACCACCGCCACCGCAAACCACCAAAAAAAAAAGTCAAAATAAAAAGGGTTACCAAACACCAAAAATAAAAACCTCAAAAAAAAAAGGGGTTATCAAACACCCACTTATTTTTATAAAAAAAAAAATTAAGTTGCTCTTTAAAAACTGAAAACAAAAAAAAAATTTTATCAAACGAAGCCTAAACGAGCTAACATCGACTTTTAGTTTGAATTAGGATGGACAAGACTGTAGAGATTTGACTAGTACCTACACCTATGGTCTGTAGAGATTTGACTAGTACCTACACCTCTTATCTTTAAATTATAGCTGAATTTTAGGTTGGACTTTTAGTGTTATATATATATATATATATATATATATATATATATATATATATATATATATATTTCCCATGAAACGGTTGTAAAAGGATTCAGATCCCTGCTGTAACCATGGGTTACAGTAGGGGTGTTGTCCCCATTACTGAGAGCGAGGGAGGGAGGAGAGAGAGGGAAACTCTCTCTCCTTCCTCTCTCTCAGCAAGAGAGAACAGCACATTTGCTGTAACTCATGGTTACAGTAGGGGATCCAAATCCGTTGTAAAAATAAAAAGGACGTGAAGATAGTGAACGGCATGATAATTGATTGATGTACTCACTCACTTTTCATCGTTTTTTTGGCTAAACTTTTCATTGCTTGTACATTTGTTACTAAAGTTTTTGGTAAAACCTTGTTTTAATTACACAAGTTGAAAAGTAAATGATATATACAAATAAAATAAAAATATATCAATGGTTCTGTACGTGCCTTCTTACTTTTCTTGCACATATTTTCTTTGCATTCACGGGATATTATTACCGCGTTCCCCTTTTCTGTGAATATATCTTAGGATTGTTTAGTGAGTAAATGACGTTAAAACTTTCTATAAGTTTTCACGTGGTCCTTAAATTGGAACTATAATTTTGGCTATTTGCATTTTGTGGGCGTCTTTATTTGATTGCACCTTACGCATAAAGTTAACGCATTCAAGCAACCCTAGCAAAATGGAAGTATCAGTACTATCTATAATGTACTAATTTATGCAATATTGTACAAAATTGACAGAGATTTTTAGTTTATAGTATCTTAATTAAGAGTTCATATAGTACGATTATGAGAAAAATCTCTTATGAGTTTGCTTTCCGCTCACCTTGACAAGATTTCCTTGCTCACACGAGAGATTGTTAAAGGTGCAAAGCATTATTTGAGGTAGGGGTTTGTGTCCATTGGATAAAGAGAGTAAATCCATCAGACAGGTGTAGGACTGTCAGCCTTATCTTTAGCCCTGTCTACAAGTGTGAAATTTGAATTATTGGACATTGAATGACAATTTTCAATAGAGATACTAATGCTCACTAGACATCCCATGTTTTTGGGCTATTAGCCGGTGATTTAGGATCATTAAATTAAGAGGCGGATGTGATAAGAGAAAGGGTTAAGAGATATATAGTTTTCATATATATTATATAAAAGATTCTATTGTCCTAAGTGAACAGAAACAGGAATCATCACGAATATCTCATTTGCACAGACCCAACAAAAATGTTATCAAGAAGAGAGAAGGATATGATCAATAAAAATAATGCTTGATAAGAAAGAAAAGAGAGATGGAGATTTGGGAGCGAGAGAAATGAGAATGGAGGTTGCCGGTGATATAGAGAGGAATTGTCAGCGTCGAAGAGAGGACTGCTGACGACAGGGAGAGTTGCCCGGGTGATGGAAAGAGGCTCTGTCGCAAATGGTGGTGGTTGTCAAAGTCGAAAGCGCCAGTTAAATAGAAAACGAACGGGCTGTTTTAAAGTGTGAAATCTGATCTAGGGTTTTATATATATTTTTTGTGTTTGTTTATATGGAGACTCAGTCAGACCCGCGAGCCGAGTCACCTAACCCACTATGACCCTTATGGAAGTGAGCAATTCCATTCTAACCCGTGGGTCGAGTCACCCAACCCACTATGACCCTTATGGAAGTGAGCAATTCCATTCTAACCCGTGGGTCGAGTCACCCGTTCAGCAGGTTTGCCAGGATTGACCTGCAGAGATAAAAAAATAAACTAATCACGGACAACCTAATATTTTATACTTATGTAAGATCATCTTCATCCGTTTTTGCGTTTGTTGTCCTTTCTCTCAAGAATTCTAGAGATGAATTGTTGGTGTATGGTTTCTTAACAAATTAAAATAAGGAAGATAGAAATATAAAAAGAAAGGTTTTAACAGTGTCTATATCCACTAAATATTAGAAATGTGTATTAGGCTCTGTAAAAAAATCCTACCAACCTTGCATTTTCATTACTAAAGCAGGCCAACGGCCAAGGTGGCCGATGTATCACGTGTTCCTCAATATTTTAGCCGTACCTAAATAGCCTATCTACCAACATGTCACCAAAGAAAAAATATTTTACAGTTTGGAATTGTTAGTCCCGGTTATTTATTGATGTGATGGTAGCATGGATAAAAGAAGTCAGCTCTGAAAGTCTGAATATTGAACAATATAACCATTGATTCTAGATGCTTGAGACTAATAATGTCGGGCCACTCAATCTTTTTTAGCTACAACAGAGAAAAAAATAATGGAATCTAGACATTAACCGTACTTATGTGAACCTTGATAATAATTATGTCTCTTTAAATTTTTGAATGAGCTAAATTAGAACAAAGAGTGTTTATGCAAAACCTATTTCCTTCCATGGTCACGTCTATTGTAAAAATAAAAACATTTTCCAAAAATAATCTTATAAAATTTCAAACCTTAATCAAAGGTAAAGAATAAATAAGACTAGCGTTATTGTCAAGTAGGAATGACTTTTACCAAACATTTCCAAAGCACAATACCTGCTTTGGATCTCTTGTATGCATAGCTGTATTTTATCGTACTTTAGTAGCAATAAATTATGTTGGTAGAAATTAAATGTGTTTTGGCGTTGCTTTGGATCTCTATTCTCTTGTATAGCTGTATTTTATCGTACTCCAGTAGCAATAAATTATGTTAGTAGAAATTAAATGTGTTTTGGCGTTGCCTTGGATCTCTATACTCTTCTATAGCTGTATTTTATCGTACTTCAGTAGCAATAATTTATGTTGGTAGAAGATAAGAGATGTGAAATTGACTAGGAGAAACATGTCAATGTCAGATATAGGAATCTAAAAAAAAATAAAAGAATAATACCTACATTATTAAAAATAAAATGTTTTTAAATTTCTTCTTCTGTCAGTTATGGAGTATATCGTAAAATAATCACATGTAAAATATGAGACCTACTATCTAACTATATAATAATAATTTTACATGCAACTTTCAACAAATGTGATCCACCGACACTAAGTCCCAACCTGTAATTTCACCAAACTGTTAACATGTTTTTTTCAAAATCATGTGTTCAGACTGGTAAAAATTATTTAGTTTTGAATTATTGGTTTTAATTTGCAGGTATTTTTATGATAATGAAAAACTGAATGATCTAGAATTAGTGGTCTCGATCATTTAGGACTACCGTATATATTGTCTCCCACAGTTCCTTGTTCTATCACATCAATTTCAATATACAATTCTAACTAAAGTGTGCTCTGTATACATGACTCCAACACATAACTTGTCCATTCCACAATTCGATAACATCTTAACTTTTTAATTGTTCTTAGGATACCAATTTAAACACTCAATACGAAATTGTAGAAGTTAGATACAAAAATAAACATACTCGTGCAAGCCACCCTAAATGTTCTCATGATGTTAAAATCTTTCTTCCGTAACAACAATTTCTACGTTAATACTTAAAGCCAGAAAGATAACTATTCTTGGCATATACGGTCAATCATAATATCTCGTCAACAAAGGCAAATAGTCAGGTCATCGGCTAAATTGTAATAAACAATATACTTGGCTTGTCCAAGGTAAATTTCTGCCAGTAAATGTCGATAAGTATTGAATTTCAGTCGCTAAATGTATTTAATTTTACACCAGACTAGTAAGTGTGTGCGTGCGACGTTAGTTAAGAAAGAAAAGAAAAAGAAATGGAGCGCCCTCATCGAAACTAAGACATTAACTGTTACTCCGTCAATCTTGACAACAACTCATTTCTCTTAAAAAGTTTGAATGAGCAAAATTAGTAGGAAAACGTGTTTCGACAAAATCTATGTTCTTGCATTGGCACGTCTAGCTCTATGCTAAAAATCAAAAAAGAATTTCCAAAGAATAATCTCATAACATTTCAAGCCTTAATCCTGCTTCAGAAATGTTATATTTGATGTATTTACTCCTCTGCTGATAGGCGATTCCAAGCGTTGATAACCTTTTAACATTGGATGGTGGTTAAAAGTTTGAATATATAAAACCACAAAAGTACAAAAAGAGGTTTGGTGCAAACATTTAGGGAGGGACCCACCTTTGCGGTAGAGTCGCAAAATGCTATTGGTTTTCCATTGTCAGGTTGTAAGCGACGTGATGGGCCGACAATGCCTAGACTTGTAAGGCCTCCCTCGTATTAGACCTAAGAGTCCATGTCCAGCAAATATTAACTCTCAGTCTTGGAGGGTGGTGATTAGTTCCGGTCGTGAAGATTTTTTTTTAAATGTTATATAATTTCACTGTTTATAATAATTTATTTTATATAATAAAATTAATCAACAACAAATTACTAATCTTGTATGAAAAAAACTTATCTCTTTCTTACTGTAACAATCAGTGGCACAAACACTCAAAGAAGCGATAAAATAAAATGTTAATACATTAACTTTACACTATATCGTAGTATTTTCATATATATTTTTAATATAATTACTCATCGTTCGAAATTGGAAAAAAAATTTCTCAAATTTCAGGTTTTGGGGGGAGAGGAAGGGTGGGGGTGGTGGCGGCAGTGGGCAAGGTCATGGGGGTGGTCCGCCCCTGATGAAACTCACCATTTAGTTATACAATAATTATTCCTCACGCAACTTTGAACAAATTTGACCCACCGTCGCTAAGTCCTATCTGCAATTTCACCAAACCACTTAACACTTTTATTACCAAAATCATGCATTCAAATGGGTAATAATTGTACGGTGTTGGACCATTGGTTTCAATCTACAGGTATTTTCAATAATGAAAAATTGTAGGATATAAAATTAGTGGTTTCGACCATTTAGGATCATTGTCTATGTTGTCTCCCTTAGTTCTTTGTTCTATGACATTAATTCAATGGGAATTTTTAACTCAAGTGTGCTCCATACATGACTGCAGTGCAATATTTTAATTTATGCCAAAATTTGAGAACGCCTTACCTTTTTAGCTGTTTAATACAAATCTAAGCCACCGAATTAAAAATCATAAAAATTCACTACAAATATTAGCATACTGGTGTAGGCCACTCTAAACATTCCCACATTGTTAAAATCCTTCTTTCACAAGCATTTCTTTGTTAAATAAGTATCGCTTGACAAGTAAGACGGGATACATGATAAATAATGTCAATACTAACGTGTACAGATTTTTCTATTATTAGAATGAGTGGTAGCACGTGTACCCACAAATTCCAATAATAGAATTGTTTGAGTTAGATTCAAATACTACTTAAGGTTAAGCGGGTATTATTTTTTGCAGAAGTTTGTAAGTGTTCAGTGGGAACGTGATACCTGCTCGTACCAAATAGGTCCATGCCTTCTCATAGACGTAATTATGAAATTCCCACCCAAATGTGCTATAATTTTTTTGATGATGTTATACATCGTTAAAATACTGTTCATACCATATTCTGGTCGCACCCCAGGACCTGCTAAGGGACCCACTTTGCACGACACATCACCCAGTCAACGGTCAACTTTTCAACGCTCGAGAGCCGGTCAAAGCAACGCATGCTCAAGTCACGTGAACCACTCGTGAAGCGACCTCGGCGTGCCTTCCACCTTGGGGGTCGGCCACCTGCCTTGACGACCGACGACCGTCGTTCGCGACCGCGCTCCGCTGTAGTCACGATGACCGTAGCTCTCGGCCGTGCTCCGTCGCCGCAATGACCTTCGCTCACCGTCGCTCGCTCAAAGTCACGATGACCGTCGCTCGCGACCGCGCTCCGTCATAGTTGCGACGACCGTCGCCCTCGACCGTGCTCCATTGTCACGACGACCATCGCTCGCGGCCGCGCTCCGCCGTAGTCGCGACGACCGTCGCTCTCAGCCGTACTCTGTCGTCGCGATGACTGTCGCTCATAGTCACGACGACCGTCGCTTTTGGCCGCTCTGTTGCCATGACGACCGTCGCTCACGGTCGCGCGCCATCCACGCAACAACCCCTGGCGCTCTCTGTCACATTACAGTACCCCGGCACCAAGTAAGGACTCGCGACAGTTGTCGTAGCGCCCATGCGCCACAATCAATGTCTCGTGCTGTAGGCACCGCGCCTATGCGCCACAATCATGTTATATGCTTACGGGATGGGCTCACAACCTGAAAACCATCGCCGTCTTCATTCCGGGGGGCTTCGCTCAGTGCCCCGGCACGAGGACCCTTCACAGCGGGATAGGCGACTCCTCCAGGACACTATCCCCGCCAGGGTGCCTGCGTGACTGGCCTACGTGCTCTGGCACTGGGGGCTCGTGTCGGCACCCCTAAGGACTATGACCCCCGGGTCACTCCGAGATGGGAGCAGGTCTTCGGAAGGGCATCTTGCCTAGTCCACCTGGCAGCTGGGCGTCGGGTCTTCCCCACCGCTGCCAGGCCTGTGGGATTCAGTAAGGGCTTGGACTGGAGGCTGGGGCAACGGGCTACTCTGACCATGCTACCGCGGCATGATCAGTCTCCTCAGACAGGCAGAGAGATGTCGCAAGGGCAGGGCAGCACGAACTTAAGGACCGGCAGTCTCAACGGAGGATCAGTGCTTTGGCCCCCTGGCGACGTGTCGTTCCCAGGGGGTGACACATGTCAACTTATGACACATGCACATTTTTGCCTATAAATAGTGGACTTTGGAGCCTTTTCAAGGATCTTTTCTCTCATTTTGGACTCTTCACTTTCTCTCTCTAAAATGACATTCTCTCTGGAATTCTAGTGAGAGAAACACACTTGGCTCACGTCCACGAACCCTCGACGTTGCGCCCCAGTCGCACGGACCGTCAACTGTCGCCCCTGTTCGTCGTCCCCCTGCCTGCGCGGCGCTGCCAGCCCTCGCGACCTGTCTGGGGAGCCTTGCCCTCGGCCCTTACGCCGTCCTTGCTGTCTCCCGCGTTGCCTATCTGGAAGCTGACTCAGACCGCATCCTTTGTGGCACCTCCACGTAGCATCGAACCATTTTCCGCATCATCAAATACGATATACATTATTGTACTCAGTTTTTAAAGATTCAATTTTTTTTGAGCAATTGATACACGGTATCAGAGCTTTGTTTAACAGTGCCTGGAGCTCGATTATCTCCCCTTGCACAATCAATATGTTCTTTGTTATTTTATCAAATATAGTCAACGTTTATTTTTAAAATGGTTGAACTAACTTAACTCTTGTTATAACGCTCCGAATTTTCGGCGTGTTACTTTCAATTAAATAAAGTAAAAAAAACTCAGATTTTTAAAAAGTCTCTCGAAGTGGTTAAAGTCAGAGCATCCTGATAATAAGTCTCCAAGTTCATAATTAAATGCCAAATAGGTCTGAAACAGTAATTTGGTCCATAATTTACTCCTGCATCCAGATAATAAGTCTCCAAGTTCATAATAAAATGCCAAATATGTTTAAAACAGTAATTTAGTCCACAATTTACTCCTAAACAAAGTTTCAAATTAAACATCTAAATCCAACTAAGTTCTCATATTATAATTTCTAAAAAAATACAAATTAACTCTGAAATTATAACTGCTAGCTCTCAGTCACACAATTAGTCCCGTTATCCAGTCCCCTTTATTGATTACCTAAAAGGGTAAACAATAAAGGAGTTAGCCGAATGTCCAGTAAGATCACTCAACTGACTAGCCAAAAGGAATACAAAAATGCCTGAAAAAACTGAAATCAAGGATATACAGAACTTTAGCGAGACTTATACTAGATAAAATTTTAAATGCTTTATACAGAGACAAACACTAGATATTCATTCAAAATAAGATTACACATGTCATCACTGATACACGAGATACAGTTCAAAAAATAAGATTGCGATATATAATTCATCTCACTAAGGTAGCCCATGTTCCAATTCACATAAGTAAGTTAGAAATTGAAAAGTCGCACGTACTGTGACATGGTTCATAAAATTACATAACGTTAGTCCACCAATAAAAAAAAAGGTCACACGCCAACAAGATTATACAAAGTCACGTGATAAAATAATTATGTTTAGTAACGTGATACAATCAATTTTTAGTGAGATTTTGATTAGTTTAAAGAGACATGAAACAAATAAAAAAGGACAGACGTTGCAATACAACAAAATTACGGAATAATTTTTAGTAAAAGAAACCCATACACACAGTATATCACTGAATTTAAAAGGGTAAAACTTCTGCAAACACAAGTCAGAATATCTGATATAATAATAATAAATAATAATAATCAGTTGGCGGGCCCCAAGGGTGTGCCACGCCTGCTCTTGGCACTAGAATGGCCGAAAGACTCTTAAGTCAATAAACAACGGTACGATGATGTCATAGTTTTTGAAGAAGAACAACTAAGCCCCGTTTGACAAAATTTTTTTCCCTCTTTTTTTTTTCAGTTTTAAAAACTGAAAAAAAGAGAGCGTTTGGTAACCATTTTTTTTTCAATTTAAAAAATCAGTTTTTAAACTGCAGAGTAAAAAAAAAAACTCCAAAAACTGGTTTTTTTTTTTCACTTTTGGTTTTTTTTTTCGACCACCACCACCACCCTCCCACCGTCGGCAGCCACCTCAGGCGACCACCGCCGGAGACTGCCGGCCGCCGGCAGCCACCTCCGGCCGCCGGAGACTGCCGACAACCACCTCCGGCCGTCGGAGACTGCCGACAACCACCTCCGGCCGCCGGCAGCCACCGCCGGAGACTGCCGGCAGCCACCTCCGGCCGCCTGCAGCCACTGCCGGCAGCCACCTCCGGCCGCCGGCGACCACCGCCGGAGACTGCCGGCAGCTACCTCCGGCCGCCGGCCACTGCCGGCAGCCACCTCCGGCCGCCGGCCACTGCCGGCAGCCACCTCCGGCCGTCGGCCACCACCACCACCACCGTCGACCACCGCTACGCCCCACCACCGCCACCGCAAACCACCAAAAAAAAAAGTCAAAATAAAAAGGGTTACCAAACACCAAAAAAAAAAACCTCAAAAAAAAAGGGGTTATCAAACACCCACTTGTTTTAATAAAAAAAAAATTTAAGCTGCTCTTTAAAAAACTGCTCTTTAAAAACTGAAAACCAAAAAAAAAAATTTGTCAAACGAAGCCTAAATAAATCCGAGATATTGAGACATGACTGCATTCATCGAACCAATTAACACGACAAAGAACGCCAATGCAGTCAAACAATGGCGACAATTCAATGTAGAAACCGTGGAATACTTATAAAAATAAAAATAGTGACAATAAATTCAACCAAAAAAAAAATCCTGCTTCATCGATCTGGAATTGAAAACATAGGGTGAAATGAGTCACTGCCGCTTGGTGTTAATAACAAAAATGAATCTATTAAGAAATTATCAAAAGGGCATAACTACAATTGTTGGTCAACGCTGATTCAGATTTTAAAAATAGTAAATTCTTACCTTTGATTTCGCTATTAATCCAAAGTCTTGATCGTATGCTCTCAAATCCAATTATATCAAAAGCCTTAGTATCAAAATATCCAAAAATTTCAATTGAATTCTATCAATGGCAATAATTCATGTAGTTCTCACAATGAACTTCAATCCGAAAATAAAAAAATGCTCTTACCTTAAAGTGGCGATCAAAATCTCAAAAGGTCTTTTTTTAGAGATGCTTTAGAGGCTCTTCTAAATTTCTTGTCTTTTTAAGAATATACCTAAAAATATATTATATTCCTAAAAGAATCAGAATTTCAAAATATCCATTAAGTCCTCAAAACTCTCTAATTTTTTTTAAAATTTTATGTAGGTATTTAAATATGCGGGGTCTAATACTTGTGGTGAAATATCGCTGTGCATTTAGCTAATCTTTATTTGGTAACCATATACACGAACAAATATCATAGATTTATTTAGTACATTACAGAGACAATATTGAGAACAATTTAATTATCACTGCACGAGATTTTTTTTTTGTGCTTGTGTAAGGATCTCTTAAAAAATGTTCGTACATTTTAATGGCATGCCCGTAACGTTAATTACATGCTAGTTTAATTTTGATAGAGAAAATTTTGGTCAACATTTTTCTTTATATCATGTGGTTTATAAAAATTAATCAACAAAATTAATTAAACAATGATGCGTAATGGTTTTAGAAGTATATTGAATCCACCAATAAAAAATACAGAGAAAATAGCAAGATCAATACGTTATTTCGATAGACAGTTTTATAAGCTTTAAAAAGTTTTACCAACATGACTATATATGATATCTCTAAGCCTCGTAGTAAGCAAATTGTAGAACAATATAGAACAGATCTTTTGTCGTTGATAAAAATGCTTATTAAATTAGATTTGTCTTCAATATGGTACAACCTTCTATCTAAGTTGAATAGTAACTTAATCATAATATTCCTAATATCTTCCTAGATTTTATATGTAATTATGTTTTGAAGATAGCTAACTTTGCTTTTCATATAACTAACAGAGAGTGACTTTTGCTAACTTTGTTAACTAAGAGAGTGACTTTAGGAGCGTAAAAGATTGAATAAAACCTAATATTTGGTAATTACTAGGGATATAATTTAGACTACTTAAGTGTTTAAACACTCACAACAGAAGAACATTGTGAAAAAAGATTTGTTTAAAAATTTTCAACACAAAGTTAGTTGAACTTGACAACAGTTTTATTCACCATATCATAGATGGAGTAAACATTTTTACTTATATTAGATCTATTTGAGTGCCTATTTTTGCACTTGATACGCTTGTCGACACTTGTATATAGAGTTATTGTACAGAAGATGCAACAATTCTGAGTGGTCGATTGCATTAATCACGGACAACCCAATATTTTATACTTACGTAAGATCATCTTCATTTGTTTTTGTGTTTGTTATTCTTTCCCTCGAGAATTCTAGAGATGAACTGTTGGTCTATGGTATCTTAACAAATTAAATAAAGGAAGAGAGAAATATAAAAAGAAAGATTTTAACGGTGTCTATATCCCCTAAATATTAGAAATGTGTATTAGGCTCTGTAAAAAATCCTACCGACCTTGTATTTTTTTGCCCTACTAAAGCAGGCCAACGGCCAAGGTGGGTGATCAAGTCATCATCAAACTGATGCATCACGTGTTCCTCAACAATACCGTTATTTTAGCATTGCCTAAATAGCCCATCTCACCAAACAAAAATATTTTATCGTTTGAAATTGTTAGTCCCAATTATTTAGGATTGTCCGTTTAGAAGAGGTTAATGTGACGGTGGTATGGGCAAAAGAAGTCAATTGAATACTAAACGTAATTATGCGAAACTAATAGTGCCGGGCCACTCAATCTTTTTTTGCTACACAAGAGGAAAAAATAACAGAATCAAAGACATTAATTGTAATTATGCGAACCTTGACAACAACGGCCTGTCTTTTTAAAATTTTGAATGAGCTAAATTAGCACAAAAAGTGTTTCTGCAAAACTTATTTCCTTCCATGGTCACGTCTATTGTAAGCAAAAAAAACAATTTCCAGAAATAATCTCATAAAATTTCAAGCGTTAATCAAAGTAAAGAATGAAATAAGACTAGCATAAATGTCATATAGGAATGACTTTTACCAAACAGTTCTAAAGCACAATACCTGCTTTGGATCTCTTGTATAGCTGTATTTTTATCGTACTTTAGTAGCAATAAATTATGTTGGTAGAAATTAAATGTGCTTTGGCGTTGGTTTGGACGTGGTGGGTATTGATCCCCTTCGAGTGGCAAAGATTTTTTTAAACTGCGTCAAGGGATGTGAAATTGACTTGGAGCAACATGTCAACGTCAGATATAAGAATTTAAAACATCTTAACTTTTAGCTGTTCTTAGGATACAACTTTAAGCCACTCAATACGACATTGAAGAAGTTAGATACAATGATAAACATGCTAGTGCAAGCCAACCTAAATGTTCTCACATTGTTAAAATCTTTCTTCCATAACAACAATTTTTACATTTTTTTTTTGGGTAATACGAGAATTGTATTGAAAAGTAGAGAGATACTATAGTTTTGGAGCGTTTTATGACTTTATGGCCATTACAGATTAAAAGCTGCCATCAATAATTACAAAAGGGCAGACATTAATACTTTCTGCTCTCAATCATTTCTACGTTAAGCAAGTATTATGTGACATGTAAGTGGGAGTACAAATGATAAATAAAGTGGAACGCCCCAGAAATCCGGAGCTCTGCCACTCCGAACTCTCTGGTCGTTAACCTACCGAATCACATCAAACCCGTCATATCCTGTACACAACCACATATTTCAAAGCATCTAATCGATACCGACTCGAATTCTTCAAAATACAAGATTACAACAAAACCTTCTCGAACTCAAACTATTAAAACTTAGGTTCTTCTCAAACTTAAATCCCTAAAGAATGAATCAACAGTACGGACCCACGCAGGGGGTCTCACTACACTATTGTGACAGTTTACTGGAACCTCATACAGACTCTAATACATTCCTGAAAACTTGCTACAGCTTATCATCACCTGCAGAAGGAAGTCAAACGAAGGGTGAGCTTTTTAAAGCTCAGTAAGGTCGTACAAAGACTAACAAAGAATTACCAGACGATTCCAAAGAATCCAACCGACGAAAATTTTCAGAATGCTTCAAACGGTCAAAGACTCGATGATTTTCAAAAGGATCAAAGTTTATCAGAAATAAATACCCAAAATAAACAACAATCATGATGGGTTCCAAAATGATCAATAAAAGATCATCTTTAAAGCCATCATTCCAAAATACAGTGATGATTTTCCAAAGGATTTTCGAACGTAAACAAATCATTGTAGACAATTCTTTCAAAAAATACTAAAGATTTCTCAATAAGATGTCAACACGAGCCCAATTGTTTCAGAGAATACTTTTCCAGGCATGTCCATAACAGCCACGACAATATACAGAATTGATAAAATAAAAAATCAACGTTGATCCTGGGCCGACAAGATGCCATTCTGGCAAAGTACAAAAGTGTACACATGCATGATGTACCAGATATATTACTAGTCCATTTAGGTACTAGTCTGCATTCCATGCAGGATTCAGATCAGCCTTATAAGGCCCGCGTCAGAATAGAACAGATTCCCAGGTCAATATAGAAAAATCAACAATATCAATGAGCTTTAACATAGGCTCAATTTAGCAGAATCAGATCGGATTTTAATAACCATAACATATTGTATAAATTATCATTCAAAATTTTCAGAAGAAAACCACAAATAAACAGCAAAACGATTGCAAATAGTTATCGGACTTTGGCACAACAATTTGAAAGAACGGATACAAACTATTGTTAAATTTGCTCAACATGCAATAACAAACGAGCATCACAAGATTTCCAAATAATTGATCAAGGTTCAATATTGGAGTTTTTGGCAATAACATGCTGATATCAATACATAATTCAGAGTTCGACATTAGTCGTAAGTATATCAAATGAGTACTTATGAATACGAGTTATCCAAATAAGGGTTCGGACAAAAGTTCTTACCCAGGGTTCAGATAGAATCCCTTACCTGGATCCACAGCTAGCTTATCCTAACCGGGAAGTTTTTAGTTTTATCCCTTGAACTTCTCTTCAATCTCTCTCTTTCTCAAATTTTCTGCCCAAAATCCATGTTTTCCCTCTGTTTCCTTCTTTCTCTTGCTCTGTTTCTACTTTCTTCTCTCTTTCTTTTACTGTTCCTTCTTCACACGAATTTCCTTTCTATTTCTTATTAGATTTTTTTTCTAACTTAGTCATTAAGCTGATAGGAGATGGCTCCATGTGTGATCATCTTCCCAAAAATTTGACACCTAGCTACAAATTTTCACAATTTGCAAAGCCCTCTATTTTTTTTCAAAATGAGTTAATTACGCGGTTGACTACTGTACTATTAGACAAATTTTACTTTGACCACTGAACTTTAATTTGTGTCAAAGTGACCATTGGACTCTTTAATTTGTTTAATTAAGTCATTCCATTAGGTTCAGTTAACAAAAGGTCCATTAAATCATTTAATTTAGGGGCAAATCCGTTAGTCTCTATTCTTTTTTTTCTTCCTCTTCTTCTTTCTCGTTCGATGTCTTCGACCTCAACCAAGCATCAGCACCACCGAGCACAGCCACCGCTCCACCACCAACCACCACGCGCAACTGCGACACCAACCCAACACAACCACCACGCGCAGCCACGACACCAACCCAACACCACCACCAAGCGCAACCGCGACACCAGCCCAACACCACCACCAAGCGCAACCACCACCATACCCACGACCACCTTCTGTCCTCCACTATTAAACTCACAACCGCTACCAATACAGTCCACCACTACCACCAAAAAACTAACCCATTAACACCACAGATCTGAAACTTAAAAAAAAATAATTTGTAAAGGAAACAATCCATCGGCGCAATTGGACGCCACAAAACCATCATAGTAGCTCTACATCGATGCAACCGGCTCAATCGGAAGCCACAAACCGCTATACTAGCTCTCCATTGGAGCAACCGGCGCAATTGGAAGCCACAAACCACCATACCAGCTCTCCATCGGCGTAACCGCCGCATTACTATCCATCCAAATCCAAAAATTAACTGACATCGTGGAGGGCGGAAGCGAGACCCACGGTGCTTTCCGTTGTATAACTTTGACAGGCGATGATCACGATGAGCAATAGAATTGATGGTGGTCGTGGGTATGGCCATACTTGTGCAGTACGTGACGGGTGGTTGAGATGGAGGAAGAAGAATAAGAGAAGAAAAAGAAAAAGAAAAGGATAAAAATAAGAAAAAAAGATTAAAAAAAAGAAGTAATATAAAAAAATTTGAGTTTCTATGTTTGGACAATTTTGCCCTCACATATGCCTCGCACATGGACACTTAACGGACCTTTGTTAACTGAACCTAACGGAATGACTTAATTGAACAAATTAAAGAGTCTAATGGTCACTTTGACATAAATCAAAGTTCAGTGGTCAAAGTGAAATTTGCAAAATACTACAGTGGTCAACCGCATAATTAACT
Source organism: Escallonia herrerae (assembly GCA_033070095.1). Lineage (NCBI taxonomy): Eukaryota > Viridiplantae > Streptophyta > Magnoliopsida > Escalloniales > Escalloniaceae > Escallonia > Escallonia herrerae. The sequence continues at coordinate 1,496 of JAVXUP010005107.1, read as the reverse complement.
CTTTCAAAATTACAAAAATTTCCCCAAAATGTCAAAATTACATTTTTGCCCCAAAATTCTTTAAAGTTTTAATACGCTAGAAATACCCGGGCACTGCCCAAAATTACCGTCCGTTTATTTTCGGAGCTCAGATGATTATTTTAGCCTATTTTCGAAATTCAGGATATTACATAAAATCAATACTGATTAATGTGTACATCTCTATATGTTACTATTAGAATGAGTTGCAGCATGTGTACCCACTGATTCCTTCGATAATAGAATTATTTGAGTTAGATACAAATACTACTTAAGGATAAGCAAGTACGGAGTATTATTATTTGAGGAAGTTCACAAATGTTCAGCAGAAACGTGAACCCACCGATACCAGCGTAGGTCCATCCTTTCTTATTGACGTAATCATGGAATTTCCACCCATCTTTGAAATTATTGATGTTATACATTATTGGATCCATTTGTAACAATTTTGATTTTAGAGTAATTGATAACTTTGGAGTTCTAGTTTTATAAGGTTTTGGAGCTCCATTATTCGTCATTGCATATTTGGTCTCCATTTATTATCGTGTAATTAGTAGTCTGTTTATTTATGTACTTAGTAATGATGTAACTTAATTTAATTTACTTCTCCACATATAACAAAAGCTTACAAGTGAGGAGGTTAATTCGTCTTTCCAAAAAACAATAGGGTACTTACAGCTTACAGGTGAGGAATTTAATTTACTCCGTCGGGGAAATGATCAACGACGCTGATAAGTTGGAGGCTAGTAGGTCTGTCCAGCTACCAGCCCCGTGTATTTTCGAAGTCCCTGACGAGCTCCGTGGGCTGAAGGCAAGTGCTTGCACCCCTCGTGCCGTGTCGATTGGCCCTCTCCACAAGGATGACGAGCACCTGCGTGAAGACATGGAGAACCACAAGAAGGGTTACATGCACAGCCTGTTTCGAAGAACCAGGAGGTCAGATGAAACAATAGAAGCTGATGTAGAGAGAGCTAAAAACGAATGCGTTGATGCTATGTTAGGGGTGGTGGAAAAGGCGCGGGCTTGCTACGAGGCAAGTCCCGAATTGCGTGCTTATGATGACGTCGAGTTTGCTGAGATGTTGATTCTAGATGGCTGCTTTCTGCTCGAACTTTTCTACAAGTCCAGGGAGGAGGGGTTCGACGATGACTCCATATTCAGCAACCGTCTTCTTTACCTTGACATCATACGTGACTTGGTGCTGCTCGAGAACCAAATCCCTTTGTTTGTTCTTGACGAGTTGTTCGACTGCACGCTGAAACGAATCAAAGGTAATCCTTCATCAGGTGATGTATATCCTTCCTTGACCACTTTCATCCTCGATTACTTTGCCAACCTGAACATCTTTGAAGCCATACAGATGAAAAAGAAAGGCACCTCTACGAGTAACTGTCACATCCTAGGTCTTTTGCACAGCTGCTACCTGCCTTCTTCTGAGCCGCCAGAGAACAATAATGAATGGCAGCATATCATCAAAC
>JAVXUP010005106.1:0-22388 GCA_033070095.1 Escallonia herrerae | reverse complement strand
TTGACGGTGTCGATAGGGGTGTTTTGGAAACAATTCAAAGCACAAGGCACCTTGAAGAGTGGGTACTAAACGAGGAACAAATACAGCTATTACACCGTCAAAATTTAACCCTGTTCACCGATCCCGGGAAATGGTCTCGACACGACGATTGCCTTATATCCGCTCTAGTTGAACGATGGAGGAGCGAGACGAACTCATTTCACTTCCGGTTTGGTGAAATGACTGTTACGTTAGAGGACGTCGGATTTATACTTGGAATCCCATGTCACGGCAGACCCGTTACTTCGAACAAAACGTCTGCATCCATAGCGAATATGGCTAGGCAGTATTTTCCGGGAATTCCAAGGGCAGCTCTTACAACAAACGGCATCAAGCTTAAATGGCTGAGAGAGCAGTACGGCGTGCTACCGGATGAATACACTCCTCAAGATTTCGTGACGTATACGAAGGCATTCCTTCTGTATATTATTGGAGCTATATTACTTCCGACGCATTCGAAAAACACGGTGCATCCGAAGTATATGGTGTTCTTGGAGGATCTTGAGGAGGTATACTCGTATTCGTGGGGTTCAGCTGTCCTTGCGCACCTATATCGAGCACTGCATAAGGCTACGAGAAACGGTGCCAAGTCCATTGCCGCCTGCCTGACTCTATTACAGGTATGAGCATTTATTTTCTTGGTTGACGTGTCAATATATTCGGGATTAATTACTAATTCCATATAATGTTTGCATTCACAGGTTTGGTCTTACGAGAGGCTACCCACGGGTCGTCCACAACCGTTGGTAGATATTCCGATGAGACGTGGCCTAGGGTGTGGGCCTGGGGGCCTACGACCAACCGGAGGAGACGGGTAGACCCTCACCACCATCTAAAGTTCTATCGGGGGGAACTAGAGATACTAGATGCATCCCAGGTGACGTGGCAGCCATATAGCAAGGTGATGCATCGGTTGGATGAGTGGTGTTGGCAACTTCCGGTGTCGTACGTGCTGGCAGGTTTGGTTCGGGTGCCGCTTATTCACTTCGAAGTATGTGAGTTTCAGATGCCCGATCGAGCTATGAAGCAAGCTGGCTGTCTACAAGGGATACCAAAACCCGCTGTAGACATGCGGCCATACAGGAGTGGTCGAGGGCCGAACTTCGAGGTGCCTGATGCCTTGAATTTGTTGAGCGACGAGGTGCAACAGTGGAATACCTGGCAAGAAACGTATGATAGCCTTGTATCGCTGAAGCACGACAGCATCAGTATTGAGGAGTACCTGCAATGGTTTCTCAAGGTGACGCGCACGAGGGTGAATCGCCCTTCCCAGGCGAGGAAGACATCGTATGCGCCACGTGAGATCTATGACCAGTTCTGGGCATTGAACATTGTAAGTCATGCTAGTGTTGTTTCAATTTTTATTTGCGCACCTTATCGACCATGCCTGAAATGATTAGCCATATTTTGTATGCATGTTTTTTAGGTTGACCAGGGCACTGAGGTGTTCAAGCAGCTGGAGGGGTTTGACTGGTTTGTCGCGCAGGCTCCTGACAATCTCAAGAGGTCCATTGAGAGGTACAAGACTGAAGTTCAAAACTTTAGTCTTGCGTACCGGGGTTACCAAGGGGAGCCGTCTAGTCGCTTGCCTCCTGACGCGTACGACTATCAGCCCCAGAGTCAGGTGTGGGAGTCGTCTACTCGCTTGCCTCCTGACGCGTACGACTCTCAGCCCCAGAGTCAGGTGTGGGAGCCGTCTACTCGCTTCCCTCCTGACGCGTACGACTATCAGCCCCAGAGTCAGGTGTGGGAGCCGTCTACTCGCTTGCCTCCTGACGCGTACGACTCTCAGCCCCAGATTCAGGTGACCCAAGTAGGAATCCAGGCATCGCGCCCAAGCATCGGTCGGATAAAGGACAACCGACGAAGCCATTGAGTCCGGCCAAAAGGGATTGGATCGACCGGCACTACTTTGGGCATGAGCCAATCGCTACAGCAGACTTTCCTGTTGCTTCATTCCTAGCTCACTCAGATCTAAGACTGTTGGCGCCGAACACAGATATTTTGAATTTTCTCATTGACGCTTATATAGATCTGCTGCGTGTTAGAGAGCTAAATTATAACCCCTGCCAAACTTTGAAGCTCAACATGTATGCCTCTTTTGTTATCCCCTTCATGGTGAATAGCATGAAGGAGTTCACAGAATGGAGGAGGAAGCGAGGGACAAGCAAGGGTGAATGGCGACCATCTGCAAACGTGCTTTCCTACTTGAACGCAGACTATCAATGTCACGCAGCTGAGGCGAACCTAATCATGCTACCTGCTCTTCATGCAAGCCACTTCTTCCTATTAGTTCTCTTTCCAGAGAATAAAGTGGTCCACATATACGATAGCCTAAGGGAAGACGGACCTGGTCGGCAGCTGGCGCAGATGTACTCCACGTACATCAATGCAGTGGTTAGTTTATATCTTGACCTTCGCTCATAGTCTATTCTTCTTGTTACATAGGCTTGATAACCTTTTTTATTGTTGGATGCAGACTACTATCATTCCACTAGCGTGTCGACATTTTAAGGGGGAAGCCATCACGAGCAAAACCATGATAGATCCTTGGACGGTCGTGATGATAGAAAACCGACCAAAGCAATATAACAGTCATGATTGCGGGATTTACGTCCTCAAGTACATGGACTACATAGCTCGCTCAGATGTGCTCGAATATGATACGTGGTCTCGAAACGATGCCTTGACGTTTAGATATAGGATAGCCTGGGAGCTGAAAAAGGGTGTAGCTAGACGCCTTCCTTACCATTATCCTGAGATGTAGTAGACGTTCGTATGTTTTATTATTACTATTGTTGGATTTTGGATATTAAGGTTTGAAATTGAATTAATGTGTCTCGGTTTTTTTTTCAAAATTGATACAAATGGGCTAACTAGCGTGCCTAAGGTTCAATGAGCAAAAAAAAAGTGACAAAAAAAATTACGTAATTTTTCGAAAGTTATGAATTGGGCCCTAATGTAATATCTCACATCGGATGTGGAATAGTTAAATGTAAGACTTTGCCAAGGAACTCATAAGTACCTACTTGGCTAGCCCTTTTGAAGCAATGTAGTGACGGTCGTTACAATGGTATCAGAGCCGACTCTCGAAACTGGGTGTCCAGTCAGTTGCCGATGGTTAAACGAAGGCAACGGGTATATATCAAGAATTGGGCAACGAAGTGAGCCCGTATATCCCATATTGGCTAGATAGGAAGATGGGCTATGTGTGAAGCCTTAGCGAGGACGCTAAGGTATAAGGAATATTGTAATATCCCACATCGGATGTGGAATAATGAATGATTATAAACTTTGCCAAGGAACTCATAAGTACTTGGCTAGCCCTTTTGAGGGAGGCAATGCCCTGTGGTGGGCAGTGATGTTACACCTAAAGTGTGCCCGAACAGGCCCTTCCTAAAAAAACCCAAAAAATAATGTGTCTCGATTTTTTCCGAAATTGATACAAATGGGCTAACTAGCGTGCCTAAGGTTCAATCAGCAAAAAAGTGATAAAAAAAATTACGTAATTTTTCGGAAGTTATGAATTGGGCCCTAAAGTGTGCCCGAATAGGCCCTTCAACCCAAAAAATAATGTGTCTCGATTTTTTCCAAAATTGATACAAATGGGCTAACTAGCGTGCCTAAGGTTCAATGAGCAAAAAAAAAGTGACAAAAAAAATTACGTAATTTTTCGAAAGTTATGAATTGGGCCCTAAAGTGTGCCCGAACAGGCCCTTCCTAGAAAAAACCAAAAAATAATGTGTCTCGATTTTTTCCGAAATTGATACAAATGGGCTAACTAGCGTGCCTAAGGTTCAATGAGCAAAAAAAAGTGACAAAAAAAATTACGTAATTTTTCGGAAGTTATGAATTGGGCCCTAAAGTGTGCCCGAACAGGCCCTTCCTAGAAAAACAAAAAATAATGTGTCTCGTTTTTTTCCGAAATTGATACAAATGGGCTAACTAGCGTGCCTAAGGTTCAATGCGAAAAAAAGTGACAAAAAAAATTACGTAATTTTTCGGAAGTTATGAATTGGGCCCTAAAGTGTGCCCGAACAGGCCCTTCCTAGGAAAACCCAAAAAATAATGTGTCTCGTTTTTTTCGAAATTGATACAAATGGGCTAACTAGCGTGCCTAAGGTTCAATGAGCAAAAAAAAAGTGACAAAAAAAATTACGTAATTTTTCGGAAGCTATGATTCCACAAACCAAATCACAAATTTAAACATTATAAAAGTTCAATTTATACAACTGAAACATTAACCCTAACACTCTTCATCATCATCGTCCTCCTCGACCATACTGCCAGGTTCGATACCTAACACTTTATAATGGTTTCTCTTGTCATGATCAGTCATCTTATTACACAACGCACACTTTCGCAATTTTTTTTGACCCGTTGCTTCTTCAATCGGATTCTTCATGCGTATTGCTCGTTTTCGCCCTTTTGTTTGAGAAATAATTGGATCAAAAATGTCGTCCTCCTCACCTTGCAGGCTAGTGCCGTCAATGACTGGCTGTGAAGCTCGATTGAATCTACCGGCTGGAGTCGTCCGACTAGTCGGAGTGTCCCGTCTTTCTGGTAATGCCATCCTAAACTGTGCAAGGTTAGCCTTATCCCGTGCGGCTGCTTCAACTTGATACCTGTACCCATCAAATGTTGACGCTGCATCCAATGATAAACCGTGCATGATGTTACAAAGGTGATTATATCGCAGCGTCTCAGATCAACTGAAACATTGGGCACGTAAGGAATGTGACCGTGGACTCTATTGGCTTCCTTCGTCCACCGTTCCAAGATATACTGTGGAGGGATTTCACGAGCATTCTTGGCGCTAAAAACCCTCAACGCGTGTCGACAAAGTATACCTTTATGCTCAAACAGTTGACAGTTGCAATTAACCAACCCGGTGTCCTTACAAACTGCTACGGTAAAATGTCTTCTGCTCCTCGGAGCCGACGAAGAGCACGGATTGGCGAAATTCGTCACATTTGTCAAAGCATAAACCTTGATCACTCTGGTGGAATACTCGTGCAACTTTGTCATGCTATATTGATTCGACTTTAGTAGTTCCTCTTGAAACTGTCTAAACATTTCCTTGGTATAGACTTGAGCCGCATGAGCCTCCAAAGGTGAAAAAACTACTATGGCTCTTTCTCTGTAAACTGTAGCCGCGTCGGCTTCTCTCTCAAGGAAAAATTGCCTGTCAAGGGCTTTCTGCATCTCTAGTACGAACTCCGTTATACTTGAAGAATGGCCTACGTACCCATCAAAGAATGCATTCATACCTTCGCTTCTCGAGGTCGTAGTCATTCCGGCTGCAAAAAACTTCTTGGTGTAGGCACCGACCCACTGTGTCTTGATCTCATACAACGATTGTAACCATTCATGATTGTGCAAATAGTAGTCATCCATTAACTTGGCCCACCTCTCCTCGAACACGTCTACCGTCAACGATTTCTTCACACATGTATTAAAGTCAGTCTTGAATGTCGGATGGTTTGCATATACATTGTGAAGCCGTTCGGGATATTTGTTGCTTATGTGCCATGTGCACAGGCCATGGTGAGTATCTGGAAGGACCTTAGCGATTGCATTTTTCATTGCCAGATCTTGGTCGGTGATGATGGTCTTTGGAGGAATATGATACATTGCTTTAAGCCACGTTTCAAATAACCACGTAAATGACTCCTCCGTCTCATCCCTAAGCAGGGCAAAGCCAAACAAGATTGACTGATAGTGGTGGTTCACCCCGGTGAACGGAGCAAAAGGCATAGAGTACTTATTTGTGCGGTATGTGGTGTCAAACGTCACAACATCCCCAAAATTTTGGTAAGCAGCTCTAGAACGGGCATCCGCCCAAAATATAGTACTAATGCGGTTCTCATCATCCAGTTGGAGACTATAGAAAAAGCCAGAATTCTCACTCTGAAGGTGCCTGAAGATATCAAGTGTAGCTTGAGAATCACTCTTACCGAAAGACTCTCTCCTCTGAGCACGAAGTTCATTTCGAAGGTCTACTTCGTTGAAACTCAACTTGTCAATCCCCCCAGCCTGGCTTGAGAAAACCCCCATCATTCTAGAAGGTGGAATTTTAGCCTCGGCCATTGTAAATATCAGTTGTCTGTGTGCCGCGCTTATTTCTCGGTGTTGATGAATTTGACCAATCTTACTAGGGGTCATCAACTGATGATTATGGCTCAACTCCACTCCTGTCACAACCCAATGGTTTTCATTTTTCCGGTGTACTGCATACACATGGGCCTTGCAGCCGGTACCCGGAAATGTGTCCCGTTTTCTTTGTCTTGTTGGCCCTTCGTCACTGATCCGAACAACCGGGGGTACATGCGGTGCTCCTCTATGACACTCAAATAGTCTTCCACAAATTTGATCTGTATTCGCCCGTTTTCTAGTCGTCTTAGTTCTAATACCGAAACCTATCGTTTTCGAATATGCTCTATAGTATGCTTCAACTTCGTCCAGTGTTTGAAAAACTTGACCCAAGTAAGGTGGATCAGAATCTTCACAAAAAGTATTTCCTCCAGTTGCATCCATATTTATACTGAAATCTAAAAAATAAAAATTATATCATTCTCAACAAGTCATAGAATTAAATAAAATAAAAATAAAACTATTTCCTCCAGTTGCGGAAAATTTTACAATGTTAAATTACCAAAATACCCCCGATGAGCGGCAAATTACCGAAATGCCCCCGGGGGTTCATTATCACCCTAACGCCCCAAACCAGCTTCAAAACAACCTTTCAGGTGTTTTACTTACATTTCTGGACTAGAAAGTCCTTTGAAAAACTTAACACCGTAAAATTACCAAAATACCCCTCTCGGGGTGGCAAATTACCAAAATGCCCCTGGCATCAGAACAATCTAAAAGTGCTTTGAAATGCTATTTTAAGCTTCCCGAATTCATTCTTGATCTAAAAAGTATTCTACGGACTTTTCGCCCAAAAATCCCGAACCGGTGTCCGGATCGAGCGCTTAAAAGCCCGTTCGGCCAAAAAAATAGCTAACGACTTCGGAATGGCCCAAATTCCTGGGGGATGGAACTTCCCAACATCCTAGGGTTCTCATAAAAGTTTCGCGTGAAATCGCGCTGGCTTGATATTTTAAATTACACTGCAAAGTTACAAGGTTCCCCTCAATCAGTTAACCCCTTTCCAGTCTTTGGAAAAATCTGAAATTTTTCCCTGATATAGATCTTTTAAAAATAACTAGGGTCTCTTTTTTGCACTTTGGCAAAATCTAGCTCTAGCTATTTTTTATAAATTTGTGAAAAACTGTCTAATTAAGTTTTCACCTTTAGCGACAATTACGTTTTGTATTCACATTAAACAAACATAGTGTTACACCCTAGGAACACACACAGTGTCTTAAACCAAAATTATTTCCTCCAGTTGTGTTACAATGTTCAATTACCAAAATACCCCCGATGAGCGGCAAATTACCGAAATGCCCCCGGGGGTTCATTATCACCCTAACGCCCCAAACCAGCTTCAAAACAACCTTTCAGGTGTTTTACTTACATTTCTGGACTAGAAAGTCCTTTGAAAAACTTAACACCGTAAAATTACCAAAATACCCCTCTCGGGGTGGCAAATTACCAAAATGCCCCTGGCATCAGAAAATCTCAAAAGTGCTTTGAAATGCTATTTTAAGCTTCCAAATTCATTCTTGATCTAAAAAGTATTCTACGGACTTTTCGCCCAAAAATCCCGAACCGGTGTCCGGATCGAGCGCTTAAAAGCCCGTTCGGCCAAAAAATTAGCTAACGACTTCGGAATGGCCCGAATTCCTGGGGATGGAACTTCCCAACATCCTAGGGTTCTCATAAAAGTTTCGCGCGAAATCGCGCTGGCTTGATATTTTAAATTACACTGCAAAGTTACAAGGTTCCCCGTATCAGTTAACCCCTTTCCAGTCTTTGGAAAAATCTGAAATTTTTCCTGATATAGATCTTTTAAAAATAACTAGGGTCTCTTTTTCATACTTTGGCAAAATCTAGCTCTAGCTATTTTTTATAAATTCGTGAAAAATCTAATTTAGACGCCCTAAAAAATCGCTATTTTGGAATCTATAAATGTAATACCGCTCATCCGATCTCCGATTGATCTGATTTTTGTTTCCTTCATTTGTATTTTTGTTATCTTCGATTTGAGTCTACAATGACTATTTTTGAACTTTGAAATTAACATTGAATTATAAGAAAATTCAAAATACTTACTTGTTTTGACTTGATATATTTAAAGAAAAATCCACCGATCTTCTAGCGGTTATCCACCGATCTTCTAGCGTAAAAATTTTTTGTTTGTATTGTTGTGGAGACTATGTAGGTGAGATATGGAGTATGAAGACAGTTGGTAAAGATGATGGAGAGTGGAAGAAAGGGTTCGGGGAGGAGGGATTATAAAGAGAAAAAAGTGAGGGAGAAAGAAGAAAGAAGACAGAGAAAAAAAAAATCCGTGAGTGAGCAGTCAAAGGCTGTGAAAGAAAAAAATGGCAGAAGACTCTGCGGCCAAACTTTGAGACGGGAAAAGGACACCACGCGGCATCACGGAAGGGGGAGGGGGGACCATGGGGGAGGGGAGGCCATGGGGTGGGGGGCATCACGGGGGACACCATGGGGGGGGGGTAGGGGGGCCATTCGGGGGTGGGTGAACCACAACTCTTTGTTGCGGTTGGCCCATTGAAGTAATCATGCCAACCGCAACAAAGAGTTGCGGTTGAGCATGGAAGGGGGGACGGGGGATGGGGGGACACCACGTGGCGGGGAAGGGCCCATCCAGAGTGAACCGCAACACTTAGTTGAGGTTGGCTATTGGAAATTAACCCAACCGCAACACTTTGTTGCGGTTGGGTTTGTGAGAAATTTTGGAAATTATTCCAACCGCAATACTTTGTTGCGGTTGGAATAATTTCCACTAATACTCACAAACCCAACCGCAACACTTTGTTGCGGTTGAGTTTTTGCGAGGAACAGTTGCAACCGCTACAAAGAGTAGCGGTTTGGTGGAGAAATAAATATTTTTCCACCAGTTCGGCTCCCATATATATATAAAGTATCTTGTAAAAGGATTATCTACAGTCATGATGCCACAACCACCTTCATAAACACCATCTCCACTAGAGGGCCATCACCTCCACCACCATTACAGCTCAATGGCATCGCGTTGCCGTTATCACAACCACCACAAACCACACCATTGCCACCACCATCATTCTCGCGACAGCACCACTATCATTCTCGCGACAGCACCACTCCTACCACCCTAGAACCACCACCGCAACCACCGCGTCCCTACTTTTCCCACCAGCATTACGCCATCACAACCTCTCCAACCATCACTACCACCATGATGTTAAAACCTTTCCATCACCACCACCATTTCTACGTACCACACAACCGCCGCCATCATTTCGGCCATAAGAAATTCTTACAACTTAAACACAATTGTTGGTAAAACAAGTATATATCTGTAAAACAGGACATTCAATAGAAATTCGCTTTTGATTTACCAACCATATTGTCAACTTGTTTTTCAAGTGCTAGAAATTCAGAAGTTTAATTTTTTTCAGCTATACAACTTCAACACTTAAATTTAAGTTTCATCAAAATTTTCCTAAGATAACCCCCTTCTAAAAACTATTGCTCATCAATTGCCATTTTTGTTTAATATTTCTTGTAATGGCATTTATACTTTTGTCTCAAAACGCCAATAGAGCCTGCCACCGCAGTGCCGACCTTCCGTGGCAACCTTTTTACCCTCAACTTGGGCACCATAAATAGTATGCAAATATTACCGAGGCAAACGGTGCTTCCCAAAGAAGGAAACTAATTAAAGCGTGTGTAAATTCGAATGCAATAAACACGTGCATGGGATAGAGACAGATGTATACAGTAGGCTACAGAGTATAAACCCTATCTCTGTTTACAATGAAAAAAGGCCATCTGTTTCTGACTTCATTTGCTTCCTGTTATTGACTCAAAGTAGTTCTTATTTGCTTTTGACTTCTTCCCTTTCTGGTTTAGATTGGAGAATATGTTCTTGTATGTGTGAAAGAGGAGAGAGCGAGAGGGATAGGTCAATTTTTTTAGTAATTATAAGAGTATCGATCCATATCGAAAGACTGTGTATAAGTGCCAACATAAGATGCTTATACAGGTTGCTTCGGTTCGGTAGTCTGCCTCAATCTAGTTCAAAAATGCACCATGCCAGTTGTTACTATGAGTCCTGGCATGTGCATTGGCGCTCTGAGAAGTCCTCGTAATTTTTGAAATTTTGATTAGAAAAGATACAAACCATATGATAATATCTGTTACAAGCTTTTGCCGTCTATATTCAGCTTTTCTTCATCGTCGTTGTGTGAACGAAACAGAAGGTATGAAAATGCTTGTGTACATGACCTCACTTTTCTTGACTTCTTATGTTATTTTCTAACCACCAATTCCATCATTCTTGGTCCTCCAGTTCTCTGGGTCCATTTTCAGGGTCCAGTCCGACGGCCTCAAATGCATTTTTCTAACAAATACTCTATCTGTATATGATAATTGGCAGGGTCGACCTCTCTCCTTTAGTTTCTTTTATTGGACGGTAAGGAGTATTCTCGGACTAACTTAAGCGTTAACCGAGACTAAATCTCCTCTCTGGGCGATCTTAAGAGCGCACCGCCTACATCGCTCTGGTGCATTCAGAAGATATTTTTTTTCCTTCGGGTGCTGACCCTAAGATTTGAACCTAAAAAGTCAAGGTAAGGAGTATACATCTTTAATCACCACGCCAACCCTTGGGGCCTCTCCCCTGAAATAGAAGATGAAAAGAAAAAAAAAACAAGCCACAATGTGGTAATAAAGCTTCTTATTACGATTTAATTTGTAAGTTGCTTGTACCGGCTATGATGTCGGATCTTTATATTTTAGTATCAATGTGATGAAAAGGGAAAGAAAAATAGGGAGAGGAGGTACTCAACAGGCACCATTTGTGCAGGTATATGATGCAATGGTAATAATCTGCTGGTTTTTGTTAGGAAAGGCGGTCACATATTTACTAGAAAAACAGAAGTGGTCACTGTTCACCACTTTGGGTATCTAAACGCAGCCTATGAATTGTAGGGTAATCCAAAAAGTACTTTCATACAAGAGTACTGGTCTACATCAATTTTCTTATTTTTCACATGTCAGAGTTTTGAAAATATGGCAGATACGATGGCCACCAGTATTCTATTTTTTTTGCTATATAGTTATAAGGGCTAATTACACCTATATCCCTGAGGTTTGGGGGTAATTACACGCGAGGACACAAAGTTTCAAAATGTAACACTTATGTCCATTGACAAACAGAATACAAAAATACTTAACGGTTTTGACAAAAAGACTTGATTGCCCCTGACTTTGAAGGTTATTTACTTTCAAAATGTAATTTCTCTCTTATTTTATTTTTTTCCTCCTCTGTCTTCCCAAACCATTTTTTACCCCCATAAATTTCTCTCTCTTCCTCAGAATGTGTTATTTCATTTTCTAAATTGGATTTTGGCTTTGAATTTCGTCCTCAGAATCTTCACCATGGCAATATGTAGATCTAGGGTTAGGATTCCTTTCCTCTTCTTATCTGATTGCACATGCAATTGAATTGCAAAGCAATTGAATTGCAAAACAAGTGATTCAAACCTATGAGCATGATTTGACACACTTAAATTGCAAAACCAGTACCGCGAATTGAATATATGGGCAAATCTGAAGGCCCAAGGTTCTTGGTTTTGGAATGAATGGGATTAGACTTGGCCGGCGCGAGGAAAATCCTTTTAGCACTTGGGGCGACTTTGGATCTGGCATCAATAGGTGATCCTGTCTGATCAGAGCACTGATTCCGGCATCGGTGTGCGCCGCCGCTCCTCCCTCTTTCCCCCACTACGCCGGAGCCCCATCCCTCTTCCCTCTATCGCACCATCACACACACCCACTCTCCATCTTCCCCTTCTCCTTCGTGGTCGTGCGACTGCTTTTGTGATTTTGGCAGCCCCCTGGTAACGGTGCCTTTGTCGTGGCTTGATAAGTTGGCACCGCGACCTTGGCCAATGGAGTGGACTTCGATCTGGGCTAAGGGTGGCGTGGTGGGGGTAGGGGGAAGAGGGAGGGGCAGCGACATCGTGGAGGGGAGAAGGAAAGCAACGGTAGTGAGGTGATTGGAGTGATGCGGCGACAGCGAGGTGGTTGGAGTGATGCGGCGACAGCCCCATTGAGATTATGGTTAGAGAGAGAGAGAGAGATAAAGTTAGGGTTTCAAATTAAAACAAATAAAAAACACAAATTTGAAAAAAAACGGAACTTAAATCTGTAATTTGATTTGGGGAAAAAGACTTAATTTCTATTAGAGAGATCCTAATTTAAAAATAAGATTAAAACCTTAATTTGGAGATAGAAAATTAAGGTTTGAAATTATAATTTGGTATTAGGTTTGAAACCCTAATTTTGTAAATTAGGGTTTTTAATTTTTATACAGTATATATGTAAATATATGGTATAAGGATAGTATTGACATTTAGAAAATACACATGGATGACATCAGCCAAAAAATACACTTTTTGGACGGAACCCTAACGGATGGACACGACTGATACATTTTAAAAGTGTTTGGTCACGGAATGTTACATTTTGAAACTTTATGTCCTTGACTGTAATTACCCCCTAACCTCAGGGACATAGGTGTGATTAGCCCTAGTTTTAATTTTCATCTCTATGATATAGACTGGGTCAAGGTATTTCGACTAAAGGAAGTTAAATCTTTAACAACTTTTGCATGTTGTTCCCGTAATGACCTCTATTAGCATTGAATGTATGACATTATTTTGTGAAAGGACCTTATGTTCCTCTTGTCTTAATGTAAAATAGGTGATGCTCGGGCAAGGTTTGGCATTGCGGCGATAAGCGTAGTCTAGAGGCACGTGGGGCAAAGACAACATGTTGGCATTGCGACAGTCAGATGCGGGGACGGGTATAGTACTGGGGGCACGAATCGCGGTGATAGCGCCCGGGCACATACAGTCAGGCATCGTGACGCTTGGACGCAGCGACGAGAGTCATGGAGCAAGGAGAGACCAAGGAGAGGAGAGACCAAGGGATGAGGTAAGGAGTCTCCAAAGAGTGGAGAGACCAAGGGACAAAAAGAGGGAGCCCCTAAGGAGAGGGCTTGGGCCGGCCCTCAAGGGAAAGGTTCGCGATGACTTTTAAGGGGAAGGCTTCACGGCATTGATTCTAACACTTAGAATATTTTTGGTCATGGAAAAGAGACACGTCACTTAAAACGTACGCTTAGTAGCACTGAATGTTGACCATTAAAGATTTGTTGACATATTGTAAACTGAATGTTGACTGTTAAAGATTTGTTGACATATTGTAAAAGCGAAACCAAAAAAAGGTTAAATGCACGTAATCAAGATGAGCTAGTAACACATGTATAACAAATGATCCTTCTACATTCAATGGAACCTTCTCTTTCTTCCTCTTCAAAAATAAGATGGAGGCCAGGCAATATGTTCTACCGGGTGCCCGAAGAACTAAACCTTAGACCTATTATGACATATACCTGAGCTTTTTATCAGCCATTTGACTGATCCCAATTGGCTTTGCATTTTTCTTCAACCCCTTTCAGTGAAAAATTAAGTTCAGACATTTTTATGTGTACAATCTTTGCTTCCTTTGGACTTGCTGTTATCATGCTTAATCATGAGAATTAATTAATGTAATAGCAAACTTTTTTATAAAACTTCCAAACAGGATATGTTCACTTCGAAGAGAGAATTTGAACTTTCTCTCGACCCTAACTTTGTTGTATGTAGTCAGATTTTGAAACTAACCTTCTAAAATTATACGACATTTTGTGATTAGAGTTTTCGTGATTTTACTACGAAACTGATTTGAAAGCTGCAATTATCCCAACAAGGATTCTGGCATCTGAGACTCGATTCCTTTACGTTTGGAGGGAAGTCAAACCTCACTTTTTACAGAATGTTTTGTGTTGGCCAGATGACGCGGCCTCCGCCTTCTTGGTCATCTTTTTGCCGTGTGTAAATAAATGACCTTTATGTACTTATATTATAGGAGTTCACTTGTCAAGAAAATTGCCTATAACAGAGATTATAAGGCGGCTCCAAAGTAAAAGTAGAAAAGAGAGATGATAAGAAATCAAAAGGCTTCCTGCTTATATTAATTACGTGATGCTCTCCTTAAAACAAGAAAGTTTAGCAATACGCACCTTATATGTAACCTGATTGTCGTCTAAATTTTAAGAGAGTACACTGCACAAATGTGCATGAGTCGAACAAAATAGAGTGGAAACCGTGCTATTAGTACTCTTTTCATTCGAAGTGTTCCCTCTTCTTTTTAAGGTAGTTTGGACTTTACTGTTTGCATTATATATATATATTTTGTACCTTGTTCTATATAAAATATGTTGGAATTGGGTTTTAAACCCATTGTGAGAAGCAATTTTGAATCAATTTTCAAATGGGTTCTAAACCATATTTTGGTTAAGGCCAAATTGATTCATGTTCATCTATTGGAATAGATGATCATGGTATATTCACATGTCTAAAATAAATGGAAGGTGAATGAGAAAATTGAAGTTAAAGTTGGTGGATCAACTTGAAGGGAAGAGAGAATCCCACATAGAAGAATTAAAGCAAATGTTGTCTCCTTATAAGGCTTAGCCTTGAGCTAAGGGATGGGCCCCTTGGGGGTACCCATGTTTTGTAAGGAGGGAGGACCTAGGTTGACCCAAGGTCCACCACGCGCGCGCCGCCCCGTCCCGGTCCGTGGCTTGGGCTTGGGCCCATTAGGCTTTATTCTTTTTGGGACAAAAATATTTAAATAAATAAAGTTTATTTATTTATTTATTTTATTTTCCAGAAAGTTGTGACCTTTCCAGCTAAACAGTTTTTCCTGTGAAGAGTTGCACCCCCCAGTGGATACTGTGTATAAATACGAGTCAGTTTTACAAAAATAATCGAATCCCGAAATTATCTTCTGCAATTTTTCTTCTGTCTCGTTCCTGTATCCGAAAGAGTTCTGTGCTTTTGTTTTGGTTCGCCGGGTCTGCAATTTGGAGTGCTCCTATTTCAGACGTATTGTCGTTGTATCCTGGGAGACTGTCGTCAAGAACCGTCAGCACCATTGCGGGACGAATAAGTCTTAAGGACAGTGAATCAAATTCACGCCTCGACCTTTTTCCTTTGCTGTTCTGCAATCTTCTTGTGAGTTGTTAAATAAACTATTATTTCTTTCCTTACGTTACTGCTGTTTTTGGAACCTTAACATATGACTGTTAGTATATTTTCGATATTGTTTTTCTGCACAAATATACACAAAGTATACGTAGAAACCAACATTCTTAAGACTTATTACTTGTTTTTTGCATACTTTGTGTTGCATGTGTAGAATCATTGCTTTCGAATTTCGTAATAGTGTTCTCAAAACAGTGTTTTCAAATCAGCGTTTTCTAAATTTCGTTTTCTTATTTGATTCTGTCAATCTTTACGAAAATTATTTTCAGATTCAAAATTTAATTTTAGTGATACTAGACTCTGATTTATACTATTGTGATAGACTGGACTGTTTATTAATTGTTGTTATATTCTGTTGATAGATTTATAACAATGGCTACTAGTGAAACCAATTCGGAAAGTGGACCGATTAATCCCAACGTGCAACACGGTGGTGGGACTGTGTATGCGACGCCTTATGTGGCACCAACTCATGGTTCTGTTGGACTCGGTGAAAGACCGGAAAAGTTCAATGGAAAAGATTTCAAGAGGTGGCAACAAAAGATGTTGTTTTACTTGACCACTCTTAACTTGACAAGATTCTTGCAAGAGGATGCACCAGATCTTGGTGAAAATCCTGACCAGCAAACTGTGGCTGCCGTGGAAGCTTGGAAGCATTCGGATTTTTTGTGCAAGAACTACATCCTCAATGGATTGGACAATGCGTTGTATAACGTATATAGTCCAATGGTCAATGCGAAAGCATTGTGGGAATCCTTGGAAAGGAAATACAAGACGGAAGATGCCGGCTCAACGAAATTTGTAGTCGGCAAATTCCTTGATTTTAAGATGGTGGATTCTAAGACAGTGATTAGTCAAGTCCAAGAGTTTCAGCTTATTCTACATGATATTCATGCGGAAGGGATGGTACTTGGAGAGTCTTTTCAAGTGGCTGCTTTGATAGAAAAATTGCCACCTACTTGGAAAGATTTTAAGAACTATTTGAAACATAAACGCAAGGAGATGAAGCTCGAGGATTTGATCGTCAGATTAAGGATTGAGGAGGATAATCGCCAGTCCGAGAAGAAGGCCGGTAATTATCATCAAGAGGCCAAGGCAAATGTGGTCGAGCAAGGTCCATCAAAGAGGAGGAAAATTTCCGATTCCGATGGTCCAAGCGGAGCAAGAGGCTCACATTTCAAAGACGGTGAGAAGAAGAAGTTCAAAGGGAACTGTTTTGTGTGCGGCAAAGCTGGCCATCGTGCTAAGGATTGTCGCAAAAACAAAGGAAACTTTAAGAAAGGAAAGAATTCTCAAGCCAACGTGACCGAAGTTACCAAAATCACCGAAGACGTGACAGATTTGAATTTATCTGCGGTGGTATCCGAAGTCAACTTGGTTGGAAATCCCAAACAGTGGTGGGTAGACACGGGCGCTACTCGACATGTGTGCTCCGAGCGAAATATGTTCACTACATATGAGAGCGCCAACAACGAGAATCTGTTCATGGGAAACTCTTCTTCTTCAAAGGTGTTAGGAATGGGAAAGGTGGTCTTAAAGATGACATCCGGCAAGGAATTGAGTCTCAACAATGTGCTTCATGTGCCAGACATTCGGAAGAATCTAGTGTCAGGCTCATTGTTGAGTAAGAATGGCTTCAAGCTAGTGTTTGAGAGTGATAAATTTGTACTCACTAAAAGTGGGATGTTTGTAGGAAAAGGGTACTTATGTGATGGTCTGTTTAAGTTAAATGTAATGACCATCGTGCCTAAAGTTGTACCAAATTCCGATATTAATAAAACTATTTCTTCTGCTTACTTGTTGGAATCTCCTAATTTATGGCATTGTAGATTAGGTCATGTAAATTATGGTTCCATACAAAAGCTAGTGAAAAATGGATTTTTGCCTAAAATGAATTTTGACTCACATAAAGCATGTGAAATTTGTATTGAAGCTAAAATGGCAAAAACGCCTTTCAAGTCAATTGAAAGAAGTACGGAACCTTTAAGTCTAATTCATAGTGACATATGTGACTTAAAGGTGGTACAATCTAGAGGAGGAAAAAAGTATTTTATTACTTTTATTGATGATTGTACGAGATTTTGTTATGTATATTTGCTTAGAAGCAAGGATGAAGCCTTGGAAGCATTTATGCAATACAAAATTGAGGTTGAAAATCAACTTAGCAAGAAAGTCAAAGTACTAAGAAGTGATAGAGGTGGAGAATATGTTTTCCCTCTTGAAAAATTTTGTGCTGATCATGGAATCATTCATGAGACCACGGCACCATATGCGCCTCAGTCAAATGGAATTGCTGAGCGGAAAAATCGTACTTTAAAGGAAATGATGAATGCTTTGTTGATAAATTCTGGACTACCAGATAACTTGTGGGGGGAAGCGGTCTTAACCGCAAATCATATACTTAATAAAGTACCTCACAAGAAGTTACAAAAGACACCTTATGAGCTATGGAAAGGTCGTCCTCCTTCCTTCAAATATCTTAAAGTGTGGGGGTGTCTAGCAAAGGTAGCTATCCCACCACCTAAAATGGTAAAAATAGGTCCTAAAACGGTTGATGGACTTTTCATTGGATATGCAAGCCATAGCTCGGCATATCGGTTCTTAGTGCATAAATCTGAAATTGACGATATACACGTCAACACCATTATGGAGACAAGGAATGCACATTTCTTCGAGGATGTATTTCCTTGTCGAGTGGCACAAGAACGGAGTTCTTTAAAAAGAACTAGTATGGACCAAGAACCCTCACAAGAGGAAGATGAGCCAAGACGTAGCAAGAGAGCTAGAACGTCTACATCTTTTGGTCCTGATTTTCTAACATATTTGTTAGAAAATGAGCCTCGTACTTACAGTGAAGCAATGTCGAGTCCCGAAACTCCTCATTGGAAAGAGGCTATTAAAAGTGAAATAGAATCCATCATGCAAAATCATACGTGGGAACTGGTGGATCTTCCTCCTGGAAATAAACCATTAGGGTGTAAATGGATTTTTAAGAGAAAGATGAAAGCTGATGGAACGATCGAAAAATATAAGGCCAGATTGGTTGTCAAGGGATATAGACAAAAGGAAGGCCTTGATTATTTCGATACATATTCACCAGTAACGAGAATAACATCCATTCGAATATTGATAGCTATTGCAGCTATCAATAATTTTGAGATACACCAAATGGATGTGAAAACAGCCTTCCTAAATGGAGATCTAAATGAAGAGATCTATATAGAGCAACCCGAGGGGTTTGTAGCTCCGGATCATAAGAGGAAGGTGTGCAAGCTTGTTAAGTCACTTTATGGACTAAAACAGGCTCCGAAACAATGGCATGAAAAGTTTGATAAAGTCATGATCGAAAATGGCTTTAGAATCAACGAATGTGATAAATGTGTCTATGTTAAAGGGACGGAAAAAGGATATGTCATTGTTTGCCTTTATGTGGATGATATGCTCATTATCGGGAGCAATAATGAATTCATTAAGGCTACAAAGAAAATGTTGGCCAGTAAATTTGATATGAAAGATATGGGTGTGGCTGATGTTATACTTGGTATGAAAATTACCAAAACATCAAATGGACTAGTCTTGTCACAATCTCATTATATTGAGAAAGTGCTAGACAAATTTAAAAGTTATGATGATAGTCCGGTTAAGACACCGCTAGATGTAAATTTACATCTAACAAAGAATACTGGGGAAGGAATATCTCAATTAGAGTATTCGCGCATAATTGGTAGCCTAATGTATATCATGAATTGCACGAGACCCGATATAGCATATGTTGTCAGTAAACTGAGCAGATATACTAGTAATCCGGGAAAGAATCACTGGTTAGCTATTGTAAGAGTTTTAAGGTATTTAAAATATACCTTAAACTTTGGTCTGCATTATACAAGATATCCAGCTGTTTTAGAAGGATACAGTGATGCCAACTGGATATCAGATTCTAATGAAACAAAATCCACAAGTGGATATGTGTTTACATTAGGAGGAGCAGCTATTTCTTGGAAATCCTCTAAACAGACATGTATTGCCAGATCCACTATGGAATCTGAATTCATTGCTTTAGATAAAGCAGGAGAAGAAGCGGAGTGGCTTCGTAATTTCTTGGAGGATATTCCAAATTGGTCTAAACCTGTGCCACCAATTTGCATACATTGTGATAGTCAATCTGCAATTGGAAGAGCACAAAGCAGTATGTATAACGGCAAGTCTAGACACATACGTCGCAGACACAATACCGTTAAAGAATTACTTTCTAGTGGAATTATCTCTATTGACTACGTGAAGTCAAAGGATAATATTGCGGATCCGTTAACGAAAGCTTTGACTAGAGAGAAAGTAAATACGTTATCGAGGGGAATGGGTCTTAAGCCTATGAACTAAAGAGTTGCCATAATGGAAACCCTACCTAGCTGACTGGAGATCCCAAGATCTAGGTTCAAAGGGAAAACCGAATTATGTAAATGCGACTCAGACAGAGCACTGTGGGGGTTAAAACCCTAATATCCATTCCTATGATGAGAAGACAGTGGCACCTTCAAAAGGTTAGGTTAAGCTATGCTTTTAATGACTCTTATATCTTGGAAATCCAAGTGGGGGGTGCAGTAGGAACCTCTAATAAGAAGTCACCTATGTGAGTAAGAAGTGGGCCGCTTCTATGAGAATTGTAAGGCTGAATTCTCAGAGAGTACTCATGAAAACCAGGAGTGTTCAGGGCCAAAATGAACACAACAATGAGAACCTCAAAACAATGTTTGAACGATACTGTGTGAAATTCTATTGTCTTGGTTTACACTAAAGGTTGAACAGTTCAAGACATCATGTTCACTGGTTAACCAGTAAATCCGATAGTTCTCACTAGGGAAGGTTCAAGGCCATCGGCTACCTATCCCGATGCAGTGTCGTTCTAAAGAACTCTTTCTTGTGTCAGTGTTTCTTTGTATTAGTGTCCAGTCAATTTTCTATTCATGTGGGGGATTGTTGGAATTGGGTTTTAAACCCATTGTGAGAAGCAATTTTGAATCAATTTTCAAATGGGTTCTAAACCATATTTTGGTTAGGGCCAAATTGATTCATGTTCATCTATTGGAATAGATGATCATGGTATATTCACATGTCTAAAACAAATGGAAGGTGAATGAGAAAATTGAAGTTAAAGTTGGTGGATCAACTTGAAGGGAAGAGAGAATCCCACATAGAAGAATTAAAGCAAATGTTGTCTCCTTATAAGGCTTAGCCTTGAGCTAAGGGATGGGCCCCTTGGGGGTACCCATGTTTTGTAAGGAGGACCTAGGTTGACCCAAGGTCCACGCGCGCGCCGCCCCGCCCCGTCCCGTCCCGGTCCGGTCCGTGGCCGTGGCTTGGGCCCATTAGGCTTTATTCTTTTTGGGACAAAAATATTTAAATAAATAAAGTTTATTTATTTATTTATTTATTTTCCGGAAAGTTGTGACCTTTCCAGCTAAACAGTTTTTCCTGTGAAGAGTTGCACCCCCCAGTGGATACTGTGTATAAATACGAGTCAGTTTTACAAAAATAATCGAATCCCGAAATTATCTTCTGCAATTTTTCTTCTGTCTCGTTCCTGTATCCGAAAGAGTTCTGTGCTTTTGTTTTGGTTCGCCGGGTCTGCAATTTGGAGTGCTCCTATTTCAGACGTATTGTCGTTGTATCCTGGGAGACTGTCGTCAAGAACCGTCAGCACCATTGCGGGACGAATAAGTCTTAAGGACAGTGAATCAAATTCACGCCTCGACCTTTTTCCTTTGCTGTTCTGCAATCTTCTTGTGAGTTGTTAAATAAACTATTATTTCTTTCCTTACGTTACTGTTGTTTTTGGAACCTTAACATATGACTGTTAGTATATTTTCGATATTGTTTTTCTGCACAAATATACACAAAGTATACGTAGAAACCAACAAAATATACTCTGTATAACATAACTCGTACTTTTCATTCTGTTTAAGGAGTAATAAGAAAAAAATAATGATATCATATCCAAGATAGGGCCATAAAAACGTGAGGCTTCAGTCCAAAGTAAAAGCATCGTAAGCAAATATCTCATGATGAGAAGTGTCCAACTAAGAAATCAGATATGACGAAGACATTCCTACATACTGCACTGTTTGATTAATCTACAGGTAGATGCCAGTGCCAGCTGCAAACTAAGGCGTGACGATACTAGTTGCTTTCCAAAGTTTAGAAACACAACATCACGGGTGATCCTCCTCCTTCCTTTCTTATATTTTGCCTTTTTTTTTTCTTCTTTCTTCTACTGCATTTTTCTGTGCTTGCCTTGTTACACAAGGTTCACTTTATGATCATGTTTTGACTCGTGTTACCACTGTTATCATTGCGCTACGAAGATCTTGGTACTCACATTTGTGTGCATTTTTCTATGTTAGAACAAAGAAGGTAAGTATTCATGTACCTTTATATTTGAAGAATACCACTACAAGAAAAACAGTATTTAGCGACGGATTTTTACGATAGACTGAAATCTGTCCCTAAAAGCGACTTTTACTGACGGATTTGCCTGTCGGTTTCGTCGGTAAAAGTTTTTAACGACGGACTTTTACCGACGAAATAATCCATCGCTAAAGGTGATTAAAAGAGCAAAACCCTACTCTTTTCTTTTTCTTCCCGCCGCTCACCTTTTCGCTCTTCTCTTTCTCTGATCTCTGTCTGTCTGTATCTCTCTCTCTCTCTCTCTCTCTCTCTCACACACACACACACACACACATACACTCACTCCTTTGCTGCCCACCTCCCACGCCATCCCACCCCCACATCCCAAGCCGCCAACCATCTGACTGCTCCCGCAGCCCTAAGCCACCCACCCATTCGCTGCTTCGCCGCTCTGTCGTCCATAATCAATCTACTCATCTTCAAGTGCTTGACAATGGTGCCCCTTCCTGTCTATCTCAGCGCAGCAGGTAACAGGCCAACATGGGTGAAGATCAAGCCCATGTATTGTTATTTGTAGGTATCCAAAATGCATGTTATTTATGTAAGTTTGATTCTGTTATTTGCTTTTCAGTCATCTTTATACCATGAAAAGGGTGATGCCGTGGAGTGACGATG
>JAVXUP010005105.1:0-22388 GCA_033070095.1 Escallonia herrerae | reverse complement strand
TTACCGCACTCCTTATCTAAGCTATCTGGCCATACTCCTTACTCTGGCAGCCTCACCACCAAACCCTACCTATCAAGTACAAGCAACTAGTCTTTATTTTGTTTAACGGCAGAGAGGGCAATGCCTGCAAGCACCTCACTCATTTTGCTGGTTCTTTAGAGCATTAAAAAATGGGAGGATGACAGTTTGAAGATTCGGGAATTTCACAAGTCCATGACTGGTGTCGTCTATTTTTAATACCATCAGATCCCAAGGGGTACCATCCATTCCTGGTCTGACATGGTCCAGTTCTTTTTTGACAAGTTTCACAATGAAGTAGAGCATGTGACTATCGTTGACATTGCTGGAATCCTCCAGAATCCCGTGGTGGACCTCAATGCCTATGTCACACGATTTCATCACAAGTACTTGGAGTGCACTGACTTCAGCAAAGATGAGACTTTTGTACCTATTTACATCAAGAACATGAGAAACATCTATCAAGTTTACCTTAAAAATCTCCACCTTTGGTTTTGGGGACATATCAAGGAAGTTGCACGACGCACTTATGACTCGGTTGGTACGTAAAGGACCCTGAAATCCCAAACATAGAATACCCTGACTGCGACGATGGAAGCAGCCAGGGACGACGACAACAGTCGGAAGTGCCCTTCACAGGGAGGGGATGGGTGCCCTGACAAGAGAAGGCAGCTGACGCCTGCCCCCGAATACCCATGCGACTTGAATACAGTCAAAGAGCTTCTTAAGTCTTGGATCAATGACAATTTTCCTTTTGTATTTTTAGAATTGTGAAGCAAATAATTTCATCACTAAACTGTTAAAACCTTCAAAGATATTTATGCTAAGAAATTTTCAAATCACATTAAATGAAGGAAAACAATTTCATAAAAAAGTCAATATGAAAAAAATAGGGGATAATCCGTTTTTAAATTCAAAAATACATGGAGCCTAAAAGTCTAATTGCTCAACATGCTCTCACAGCTAAGGAACCACCCAGTCAATTCTGCTCCACCTAGTCCCCTTTCACGGCCACATATCTCTCTGGTTAAATAATAGGAAATATCATATTTCGCAATTGAAGCTATTTGTTTCTACCAGTAGTGGAAAAATTTGTTATTTATAAATTCAACACAGTAAAAAAATGCAAACATTAATAAAAAAGTACAAACTTAATTGAACTTCTAAATTAGTATCTTTGTTAAAGAACTAGTTAATTTGCTTTTGGTTTTGGTAAATATCTTCACAATTTGAAAGAACGTCCTTGCAATGGCAATTTCATATACTCCATCCCATCTTTAGAGAAGATCAATTAGTGGTCAGTACTAAGAGGAAAATCTGTCGAATTTAGAAATCGTGAGGGTTCAAGTCCCTCTATCCCCAAAAAACCGATTCGAGTATATAAAAAGAAACACGTGTAATGAAATAGAGGGCATGTGAAGAAAATTTTCAAATGATTGCTATCCAAACAATCAATCAAGAGCCACAGATCACTTAACAAAAATTGTTGGCATTGTTATAAGATACAACCGAGTAAAAAATATTAATTATCTTATACTTTGAGATAATGTGGTACTGACATAACAATACAGATGGACGCCCCCCACCTCACAAGACGCAAACACCTACAAATCACATGCCACAGACACAAAGATACGACCTCAACACAACTACGCCGCACCATCGCACCACACTAACATACACACGCACACCCCACCGCCAAACATATGCATACACAAACCCCCTCCCCCCACCCCATCCACATACACAAACAAACATATACGCTACCATATTCTCACATGTGCACCGTTTTTCTGTCACATGCCCCAGCACGATGGTAGTCTCAGCAACAATCATCATAACGCCCGTGTGCCGTCTCAGCATTATGTGCCCCCGGCATGATGTCACGTGCCTATGTGCCATTTTTATGTCACCTGTCCCAACATGGGCCGCCTCCACGTCACGATGCCCATCTCTAGGATAGTTGTCGCCGTGCCCATATACAGTCTCCATGTTGCGTGGCCTCAGCACGACCCCGTATCTGCCACAGTCGTTGCCACACCCATGCACCTCTGCTGTGTCACGTGCTCTGCACGACACTCATTCATAGAGCCCCCGTGCTCTCACCATTGAGCATGCCCCCTGCAATGCACACATTCAGCAGCGTCCATGCATTGTGCTGCTTATATAGTCACGCCCCCAGTTCTTTGTGACACTACCATGTCGTCGGCACCATGCACATTCGTCGCACCCATGCTCCACACTGTCGATACATTCGTGCCCCGTGGCTCTCTCACACAGTACCATGCCCCCGCGTTGGTCCGTTCTTTCGCCATACCATGCACACCTTGCCTTGGTCATGGAACATGCTTTGACCCACTCCAAAAAATGTGTAGTATCTCACGGGGATAAGTGACTTCTTTGGGACACTATATTCGCTAGGGAGCTCCAAGCGCACGCTCCGACATAAAGACCCTTCTTCCCTCCAATAGGCAACTCCTTAGAGACATCGCATCAGCCCATTGGGTAGGTGACACCTCTGGGATACTACCTCGGCGTGTCAGGTAAGCGAATCCTTCGGGGCCCTTTGGGTAGGTAACTCCTCCAAGACACTACCTTGGTACACTCCGAATGCTCATGCACAAGGACTTACGCGTAGTATATGCTCGTTCTCTAAGTCATTATCTCCGCCAGGGGGATTCAAATGCCCCAACATGAAGATTCCCTTTTTGCTAGGCAGACAACTCCTTCAGGATACTGCCTCGGCCATCCGGATAGGCAAATCTTCTGGGGCACAGCCTCGAAGTTTCGGGCAGGCTACTACGTACACTACCTCAGCCTGTTAGGTAGGCAATTCATTCGAGACACTACCTTAGTGCACTCCGAGTGCTTCCGCAGAAGAACTCACCCGTGGGATAGGTTTGCTTTCTAAGACACTATCTTTGTTAGGGTGTCTACGTGACTAGTTTACGTGCTCCAGCACTCGGGGCTTTTCATTAACACCCCTAAGGACTGAGACGGGAGCAAGTCTCCCGAAGGCATCGAGCTTAGTCCCCTTGGCAGTTAAGGCATCGGGGCTTCCCCACCAATGCCAGGTCTTTGGCTTCTCTTGACGCCCTGTGAGATTCTGTAAGGGCTTTAGACTGATGGCTAAATTAAGGGGTATTCTGGTCACACCGGTGCGGTGTGTGCCAGTCTTTCTAAACAGACAGAGCAATGCTAAGCAGGGCAAGCCGGGTAAATATGCAATATCCGACAGCCCATTGAGCACTGGCATCTTTGGGCCCCCTTGGTCAGGTGTCACTATCAGGGAGCAAAACTCATTCTCACATTCACTTTCTCACTCTAGGATATAAAGAGAAACACACAAGACCTTAATGCAAGATTCCGACACTTGACCTTGATTTTGGACCAAAGTATTGGACTTTGACTGTACTCATGTATTCACTCTACGCATTCGCCCTCGCAACACTGCCACTTTTTAATCTCTGTTTGGGAAGCTCTTCGTCTCTGTCCTTACTTCAACCTTACTCTATCCCAGATCAGCATACCTGGCATCTGACTCGGACTGTATTTCTTGGGGCACCACCATATCTATTGTGAACCCACTTCTTTGGCATTAAGGAAAAGCCACTAAGGGATTAATAAAACATATACTGCTGCCACTAGGGCTGTAAATGAACCGAGCCATTCTCGAACGGCTCGTAGTTCATTCTCCTTAAAATTTGTTCGCGTTCGTTCATATAATATATGAATCGAAAATAAACAAGCTTGTAGAGCTCATTTATTAAACAAGCCGAACATGAACACTCCAAAATGTTCGCAAACGTGTTCGCGAACAACTCATCTAAATAATAAATTTATTATAATATATTTAAAGAATTATATTTACATAAATCTCATAACTTAATGTTTAAATCTGGATGACCCAAAGTCAATTAGTCTAGAAACCCAAGTCCACTTATAAATATAGAGCCCATAAGTCCAACCCCTAATAGCCCAATATGTGAAGCCCATTATCTAAGAAGCCCTAACTATATAAACTAAACCTAAACCTAAATACTCACATACATGATACATTAGTAACATCACAAATTTAGCAGTCCAGCCCCTCCTTCGTCTCTCTCTCTCTCTCATAGACACCACACAAGCATACACACCTAACCGATCGCACATGGCCTTTCTCTCTCCCCCTGTCTTCACAAACGCACATCATGGCTACGACGCCGATCATTCTTAGTTTTGATCCAGCTTGAGGAAGAGAGCAACTGAAAAAAGTTGAGTTGTTGTATGCCATCATCTCGCAGTTGCCGGCGGCACATGCATCGTCCCATTTTTTCTGTCTTCGTCGCCAATGATCAAGATCTCTTTTATAGTGTTTTTGATTCCCCATACCCCTCCTTGCATCTTCTGTAATATTATTTTTGATTCATTATAGCTTGATTAGATTGAAGGATTTGAGGGTTATTTGCAAATTTTAGGGATTTGGTTGGAATTGAATATGTACACGAGTTGAGTTTTTGAACTCAAGTTCGGCTCGTATTGTTAAACGGGCCGAACGAGTCGAGCCCAAATTTTACAGTTACGAACTCGAGCTGAGTTCAAACATCTCTGTTTTGGCTTTAGACGAACTCGAGTCGAGCTCGAACATACCAAAAGTTAAACGAACCGACTTCGAACAAACTCATGTTCGGCTCGAACTCGGTTCGTATATAGTCCTAGCTGTCGCATGAGTCATAAATGATTCAGTGGTTCACGTCTATTTTGCTAGTTTCACCACACGCACGTCCTATGATCCCTAGTCATGCAAAAGGGATTAATTAGGTGACAAAGCAAAATATGATTGTGTACTTTTATCATTTTGACAAATCTTTTTAAAATTACTTTCTCTATAATGAGTAAGAGTTGTTTTCATATTTTTCTACTATTTGAGTTATATTTTTTCAAATTAATAACAAAAAATGATACAGGTACCCGACAAAGAGAATCTTTTTGTCGTCATTGCAAAAATTGAAAAAGAAAATGGTTAACAAACATGCCTTAATCTTCCCCTTATTCCCTTTGACATATTTTGCCCTTCAAACTATAAAGAAATTACTGGGTTACATGCTAAGTTAGTCCGTTAAGAAATAATTATAAAAAGAAATAAACTTTTTGTAAAGAGGATTTCATATTTGGAGATGAGCACTTATTATCTCAACCGACGATAACTGTCCCATTTTAGATTTCTCAGAAGGATATGGAGTCAGATGCAAACGAAAATGAGGAAGGAGGAAGATTTGAGGCGCACAACGTTGTGCCTAATACAACTAGAATGAAATTTCATTTAACTGAAAAATCCAACCTTAACGTTTAAACTTATCCATAGATGGAAAAACTGGTCTAAACAAAGAACTTTGTACCGAAACTCAAAATTGCCAAGTATCCTTAACACAAATTTTGTGCAACAATTTGAAAGAGATCCGTCCTTTTATTCCTTTGTGCTGCTGAAAATGATTGAAGGGAAAGTGCAAAGAGAAGATTAACGTTCAAGTAAGATATATGAAGTCAATTCCTGTTTTTCTTACCTTGGGGTTACTCCAAGAGCAACCACACACACACTAGCTAGCATCAACGTGCGGTCGACTTTAAGGTAACACTGAATACTGGGATGCACATTATTTATGAGCTACGAGACAGGGCTATCAACGAGTTCGTTTCTTGTTTGTGATTGGACCTCTCAATGACTTGCACAATAGCATTTATGTATCGCTCGACCTCAATGTAGCAGCACCGCTCCTCCTCCTAACCTCATCCACAAAGGCTTGCATATTCCGGTCGGAGGAGCCACCTTCGGCCACCGCCTCCTCCGCTGCCTTCTTCCACTTCAACGCGTTCTCCTTAATTTCCGCAGCCTTTGGGCCGCTCGTCGCTTCACGCAAGCACTTTTCAAACTCCTCCCTGGAAGTTATCTTATTTTCGGCCTCGCCTCTGCACATCCTAATGCCAATATTAAACACGTCAACCAGATACTTGGCATCCGTGACTTGGTCACCCCATTGAGGAAACGCCAGCACGGGTACACCGCTCGACAACGCCTCCATCGACGAGTTCCATCCGCAATGCGTCACGAAACACGCAACAGCTGGGTGGGCCAACACTTGCTCCTGTGGACTCCATTGCACCACCTTCCCTTTATCCCCTGTCTTCTCTAAGAACCCGTCGGGCAAAAGCAGTGGTGCTAGGCCAAAATCCTTGTGCGGTTGCTTCAAAACCCACAAAAACGAAATGCCCGAGTTCAAGATCCCGTTTGCAATCTCATCAACTTGTTCTTGCTTCAAGTAAACAACACTACCAAACGAGACATACACAACCGACGACAACGCCTTCGAGTCTAGCCACTCGATGCAGTCGTCGGCTTTTAAAAAGTCACCGCGGACGGCTGATGCCTTAGCTAATGTAGGGTTTTTGAACAAGGGACCAATGGGCCTAATTAGGCAAAGCTTCGACATGTGTTCTATGACTTCTTCTTCTAGTTCTTGAAATGTATCCATCAATATGCAAAACGGTTTCGACAAGTTTCTGTATTGACCCAGGATTGCCCGTCTCAGTACTGCATATGGAGTAGCAGGGTGCAAGAAGCTAGGAATTTCATCGTACTTCAACAAAAGTGAACCTGGCAGAGAAACATCTATCTCTGGCTCGGCTTCGCTGGGGAACGGAACTGTGCCATGATAGTAATGGTAGTAAGCGGAAAAGGAAGCACAAGACTGGACCCAGAGCGTGGCACTAGGGATTCCGAGTTCGTCGGCCACATCCGAAACCCATGGAATGAATGGGTTGTTGACGAGGCAGGAAACGGGTTGACCCGCGTCCTCGTGTACCTTGAGCATGCGAGGTAGCAGCTCCTTGCCAACACGTTCAAGCTGTGGCACGTACGCATCAAGATCTCCACGTCTGGAGTCATCCTCTTCCCAACCATCTTCGAAGAATTCGAACGAGATCATGCCATCACCAACCGGTGTTGGTTCGTCAGTGATGTTGCTCGCTTTCCTCATCTGTTTGCCGACGGTTTCAGGGGTTGAGAAGGTAACAAGAAGGCCTTTGGAAGCAAGGATCTTTCCAAGCCTGAGTAACGGGTTGACATGTCCTTGGCCTGGGAAGGAGACTAGGAAGACATGGGGAAGAGCTTCACAGCTTTGCGAGCCCATTTTCTTTCTCAAGGTAGAAGACAGCTATGGGTGAGTAATGGAAGGGGATGGCTAGGAAAGTGCACATTTATAGCGCCACAGGAAATGTCATACCATCGCTGGCTTTGGCTTAACATCTATGACTTTCCTGTTTTCTTCTCGAAAACAAGAAAAAGTTCCGTTTGGTTTACTCTGCTGGAACTAAATTTCCTTTTGGTAAACCATAATCCTCTTCGTTTGCTCCTTTCATATCTTATCGTAAGACTTCTTTCCTCAAAATCAGTTTGCGTAACATGTTTCTGTCATTTCTAAGAATGAGACATGCAAAATGTAAAGACGTTTAGAAAATACTTAGAAGTGTTAATGGGCCGGACTTGGCCTGCCCAGCCCGAGCCCATTGAGTCAGAGAAAACGGGCAGGGCCAGACCAGAAAAATAGGATATCTAAGCCCAATTTTTAGGGCCGGGCCCAACATTATTTTTTTTTTCAAAAATTTTTATTATTTATTTTCTATTTTGCTGAGGAATTAAATTTAAATTGAATATAAATTTGTTCATAAGTCATACTCCTTTTATCCGGACTTGGGACCGGCTGCTTGTGAAGTTACCTATTTTTAATATATATATATATATATATATATATATATATATATATATATATATATGAGAAAAATATTTATTTTACTTGTAAATAGAGACAAATTATAAGCCTTCTAAATTGGAAATATAAGAAAGAGAGAGAGAGCCATTCAAATGTCATTTATGCTTGTAGCAACAATTTAGAAGGCCTATCACTATAGTTTAGTGATCAAGCTCAAGTAGTGAAATATAAAACTTAAATTTCACCTCTCAAGATTATTAAAGTTAACAATCTATTTTATCACTAATTAGAAAGTTCGATTTGTATATTAGAAACAATATTATAGTCATATGCATTATCTATTTGGTGTATTTATAACAGAAAGTGAAGTACATGGCCTTAATAGCTACCAAGGAGGCTCACATTTTTCTGGTGCAATTATAAGCCAAAAAAGCATATACTTCTTTTAACCTGAAGTATTATGGCGCCATTACTTCGAGAATAAAAATAGGGGTGCTAGATAACTGTACCTTGGTCATCAGATTCTCTTGTTATCTAAAAAAAAATAATTCACTAGCTACAAAATTTCATATAGCGATAATTAATAGTAGCGATAAGCCTTCTAAATTGGCAATATTCTCGAATTTATAGCGACAAATTACTAGAAAGTATTAATCGTGAATATATATCGTGATTATTTGTAAGATTCGTGAATATATATTAAATATCGCAATATTGACGAATTTATCACGATATGTAATGATTATATCGCAAGTTAAACTTCCGTCTCTTGAAAAATGATGAGAAAAAAATCTCTCTTAATAGGATTCGAACCCAGGTATCACCAATAGTTAGCACAGTTTTGTGCCACCAAACCAAGCTACCATTCTTGCTTTATTTTAGAGGTGTCAAATGGGCCGACCCAGCCCAAGCCTAACGGGCCTTCAACAAAATGGGCCGGGGCCGAGCCAGTGGGGCTGCCAACGGGCCGGGCCGAGCTAGATTGGGGGGAAATCTGGGCCCCGTCCAAGCCCTGGCCCTAGGCCCAATATCTACGGCCGGGCTTGGGCCGGGCCCGGGCCCAATTTTTTTTTTTTTGCATTTTCTTGTTATTCAAAGTAAAGGTTTTAACTACGGTAATTTTTGTTATTATTTAAGCAAATTGTAATGTAGTACTATGACTAAGATTCTTGTTATTATGTAAGCAAATTGCTCTCTCTCTCTCTCTCTCATTTGCATCTCTCAATTTTAAATTTCTTATTTCATATACTCTAGGCATGTCCAATATTCACAATTTAACGAATCTAATCTTTATCCTTTTATTTCATTATAAGTCATATACATTGAAAATAAATGTGTTCATAGGCCCTCCTCCTTTTATCCGGGCTTGGGACCGGCTGCTTGTAAACAAACAGGCGAAGTTACCTATTTTTTATATATACGAAAAAATATATATCTTGCTTGTAAAAATTTATTATATATATATATATATATATATATATATATATATGAAAAAAAACTATATTTTGTGAAAAATTTTATTCTTAAAACTTAAGAGAAGGAAAATAAAAAGAAATTACCTAATCATCCGGAAGTACTTCAACATCCGAGTCACTGCTCTTCCTATCATCAATCGGTTTATCTTGCTCGCGGTATTTCGCATCAAGATAATCCTTCCAACATACACATAGCTCGAGCGACTCGGGGTTAAGACGACTCCTCCTGTCATCCAAAACCCTCCCGCTCGCTGAAAATGCCGACTCTGAAGCAACCGTGGAGGCTTGCACTGGCAGTACATCCCGTGCAATTTGGGATAAAGTTTTATACATGTTTTGATTTTGTTTCCAAAAATTTAACAAATTAAAATTAACCTGTTCTTGCATTGATAAATCAGAATAATGATCAGTATTTGAATATACACCAATCTCATTAAAAGAAAAAAAGTAGACGAACCTGCCGAATTAGAAGTACCTTCACCTGGTAGTTGTCTTGCTACTAGATGTTCAAAGCCCTTAAGGTATGGCGCATAATACCTCTCAGCAGTCGATGATGAAGCTCGCCCGCGCACGTCAGCAGAATTACGATAGAGGTTGAACAGTTCCTCAAATGTCTTGCTCACTTTCGCTGTGAGTGCGGTTGTGTCCTCTAGTGGGTAGCACATTAATTTCGATATCTCTTGTATCGAGACGTTCACGCCATGCAACTTTAACCTAGGATCTAAACAAGTAGCCACAGCAAAAATAACAGGCAGTTCACTCCAATATTTATTAAACTTTTTATCCATCACTTTTACTATTTCCTTAAAGGGTCCTATATATCTCCATTTTGTTAACATTGTAGCCATCTTGAGAATTTCTATTACAGCGAGAGGAGAGGTGGGATAGTACGTACCAGACAATAAATTGGTAGACGTGTAAAATACCTCCAAAAATTCAGCTAGGTATGTGGCCATCTGCCATTCCTCTTGAGTTGGCAAGCCGGCTGGGAACAAGGTTAGTAGAAAATGCGTATAGACTTCTCTGTATGCCAGAATGTGTAAAAGCATATGGTATGTAGAGTTCCACCTGTGGACCACATCTGTAACTGCTCTCCTGCGAGGCATATTATATTCAACACACAACGTTTTAAATTGTTGTGTTCTCGGACTCGAACTATTAACATACGCTGTCATACCCCTCATTTTGACAAGAATATCTCCTGCAGCAGCTAAACCATCTTGAACAATTAAATTAATTATATGACAAACACAACGAACATGAAATAATTACCAGAAAGTACAGGTTTGAGGCTCTCCTTTAAAGCATCAACAACAGCTGTATTGTTAGAAGCATTATCAAAACTAATACTCATAATCTTATCCTTTAATTTAAACGTGGTACATGCTTTTAATATAATACTAGCAATGTTCATTCCATCATGCGGAAAAGGAAAGAGCTCGAAAGCGATGATTCTCTTGTGCATAATCCAATCTGCATCAATCCAATGGGCGTCACACAAGTATAACTAACAAAAGTAAACAGAGATTGCCAAATATCAGAAGTAAGACTAACTTTACCGTCAAATTTATCGAAATAATCGATCAAGCGTGCTTTAGCAGCATTATACTGTCGGAGTGCATCGGATCTAGTTGTGTTTCTATGAACCTTTTTGTACAAAGGTTGAACGTATGTGTTCATATATCTAGAGTGCTTAGCATTATCGGCAAAAGAAAAGGCTTGTTCATCGTGAATAACAAATTCAGCGAGACCGTCTCTTTGCTCTCGCTGATTATAAACAAATAACTTACCGTCAAAAGATAACTGCGTTTGGGTAGGTTCGACGTGGCCTTGTCGAGGTGCACACTGAGGGTAATGCCTGTTAAGATGTCCATTACCACTACCAGACGAAAATAATTTAGCACAGTACTTACATCGAGCTTTTCGGATGCCGTCCACCATAACTTCATCAAAATGATTCCAACACTCGGCTTTTTTTTCCCCTTTTGGACTTCTGGCTCATTACCGGAGGCATTGCTCGGCCCTTCTTCATCATGACCAGGCATAGGGTTAAGATTATGCCACGGAGTAGTAGCTTCGCCAACCGAGCTGCGTCCTTGACTATAATGCGGGGGGTCTTGATCAGGCGTGTATTCAAAATCTGGAATGTTTTGATTGAACTCCCAATTGGCTTGGGTATCTATCATACAGCCTGTACTCATTCGTCCAGGAACGAATGGTTGTGGTGGTGCTTGGATTGGTGTTTGTGATGGCCGTGGTGCTGGCGCTTGTGCTGGTGGTGGTGCTTGTGATGATGATGATGTTTTTCGTGATGATGATCACGCTTCAGTTTCTTCAGTAATCCAGCCATATTTGACGCTAAACTTTTTTACTAGATTGAAAAATAAAATTAGTAAGAGTAACTAAATACACAAGTATAAGAGTAGTAATTAGTAATTAGAAATAACAATTAAAAGAATTAAAGAGTAACAAATGAATCACTGAGGGTAATTCGAAATTGGAGAGAGTTAGTAATTAAAAAGAAATTAGTAATAGTAATTAATAAATATAAATTCACTAATTACTAATTACTAGACAAAAGAATTAGAGAGTAACAAATTAATAAGATGAAGACTAGTAATTAGAATTTAGCAAGAGTTAGTAAATAAGAATAGTAATTAGTAAGAGTAGTAATTGGAGAGGAAAATAGTAGCAAAATTTGTAGAAATATAGAATGTTTATATAAGAGAGAGTAAGAAGATTGGTGTGAAAAATTAGAGAGAAATGGTGTGAATTTATAGATTTTTGAAACTTCACAAAAGACCAAAATACCCCTAAAAACTATCCGTTTATAGTTGTTGGGGAGGGTAAGAGTGTAAAAACCTTAAAAGAGTTGAAAAAATTAAGTTGGACCAAAATACCCCCCAAACTAGCCGTTATTTTGCTGTTGGGGGGTAAAAGTGGAATTTAGGGAAAAAAGGGGAATAAAACCGTTGGAGGAAAGGGGGAAATCTGAATTTGAAAATTGTGGAACCCGGCCAAATCTGGGTCGGGCCAACCCGCGCCAATTTAGGGCTTCGGTTCAGGCCGGGCCAAACCCGGGGTTTTTCGGGTCCCGCCTGGCTCAGGCTTTTTTCTTGAATTTTCTGGCTTGAGCCAAGCCCAGGCCCAAAGCCCTAATATATAGGGTCGCCACTATTCATGCACGGGGCCGCGCCAGCCCGCGGGCCGCCCGGCCTTTTTGACAACTCTACTTTATTTGAACAAAAGTATATATATATATATATAGGGAGCTGATCCATTGATAGCGCTAGCAAATGGAGTTAAGTTGCTAGCGCGATCTGACCGTCCATCCTGAAAGATGGACGGTCCAGATCGCGCCTTTTTCCAAAACTGACCCCGTCCGCCATACTGTCTCGCGGACGGGAGTTTTACCTTTTTGCCCTCCTCCCATGTCCGCGAGACTGTCTCGCGGACGCCTTTCTGTTCCTGACATGTGTCAGGAAAAAGGCGTCCGCCATACTGTATGGCGGACGATCTCTAGGCTGACACATGTCAGGGCCTGTCCTCTCGGTCGCCTATAAAGTCTCGGGCGTGAGCCCCGAGAACTGTCCCCTTGGTCGCCTAGAAAGTCTCCCTAATTCTCGGTTCTTTCAGCAAAATTTTTGCGGGCTTTCAGATTCACTTGCTTCCATTTTCAGCACCCTTCAAGCTTTTCTTGGAGTAACACACTTGGTTCAAGCATCACTCAAGCAAGGTAAAGTTTGTGATCTTGCTACCGTTTATCTTAGTAATTTTAATTTGTTATGTTCAGTAAATATATAATTAGCAAAATAGGAGACACTTTTGAGATTATGTATATGGTATCCTAAATCGGTCTAATCGTCAAGATAATTTTGAGATAATAAGCGTATTCTATTTCTACATAGGTCTTTTTCACAATGTCTGATTTCGTGTCGAGCTCCAGCACCCCCGTAGATGCTAGTGATCCGTATCTAGGACGAACCTTTCAAACGTTGGAAGAAGCTGGAGAATGTTTTCGAGCTTATTCATTGAGGGTTGGTTTTGGCATTAGAATAAAAACTACAAGAACAAGCAGCGTATCGAAAAGGATATGCTCTCGCTTATACGAGTGTCATAGGGGCAGAAACCCAGTGCAAAATGAGACACGCGTAGGCAACGATGACAGTGATGATGACGAAATAGGGTATGCGCGGAGAAGACGGGATTGCTTTGCGCGCACGAATTGCCAGGTCAAGATGTTCGTAAGCTATAAAGCCAAACAAGATCATTGGCTTATTACCAGCCTGGAACTGGCACACAATCACCCGTTAGTAACCCCTTCTAAGGTGAGTCAGATGCATCAACACAAGAAGATGGGTAAGGTCGCGAGGAGCCTAATTCACACAATGAGCGATGCGCGGCTAGGACCTACCGACATGATTAATGTTCTTGCTGAACAGGCTGGGGGAATTCAAAATTTAAACTTTAACACGACAGACGTTCGTAACGCGGTCCGAACCCATAGACGAGCCGCGTATGACCTCAATGATGCGCAAGCGACAATGAGCCTATTGAAACGGATGCAGATGGAGGACCCGCAGTTTACCTTCGACTATAAACTTGACGACGAGCATCGAGTTAGCACAATTTTTTGGGTCGACGGTCGTTCGAGGCTAGCTTATAAGCATTTTGGGGATGTCGTGACTTTCGACACCACATACCGTACCAACAAGTACTCGATGCCGTTCGCTCCTTTCACGGGCGTCAATCATCATTATCACTCCATCCTGTTCGGGTTCGCCTTGTTAAGGGACGAGAGCGAGAGTTCTTTTGAATGGTTGTTTAGGGTGTGGCTGGAAGCAATGAACTTCAAAGCACCGACTGTTATCATCACCGATCAAGATTTGGCAATGAAGAAGGCTATTGCTACCGTCTTCCCAGATACTCGACACAACTTGTGCACTTGGCACATAAGCAACAAATACCCTGAACGTCTGCATCACATGTACGCAAAGTATCCAGACTTTAAACAGGATTTTGACAAATGCGTCCTCAAGTCATTAACGATTGAGGAATTCGAGGAGAGGTGGGAAAAGCTTGTTCGGGATTACTCATTGCAAGACAACGAGTGGCTCCAGCACTTGTACGGGCTCAAAGAGCAATGGATTGGTGTTTACACGAGAAGTCATTTTTCTGCGGGCATGAAAACGACGGGCAGGAGTGAATCTATGAATGCCACGTTCGATAGTTATGTGGGTACAGCTACCAATTTGAAGAGTTTCGTCACATCAGCACAAAAAGCGGTTGCGTCGTTGTTCGTGAAAGAAAGGGCTGCAGACTTTGCAACCACGTACAAGCAAAGGAGAAGGTTGCTTGAGACCCCGCTGGAGCTGAACGGTGCCAAAGTCTATACGAAGGAGATCTTCCTGCTATACCAAGTAGAGCTGCAAAAATCGGGCCGATACAGTATATATAAGGTGGCAGAAAAGTCGTCGCGTGAGTACAAGGTTTATTCGCTCGTGAATGACCTCGTCCCTGAGAAGCTGCGCAGAATTTATACGGTGACCCACGACACATTGACGGACTCGGTGACATGTGTTTGTAAGAAGTTTGAGTTCCATGGCATCCTGTGTAGACACATTCTGCGGTTTTTCACACAGAAGAATATCAGGACAATCCCCGATAAATACGTCCTGCCACGTTGGACGAAAGGTGCAAACAGGTTGCACGGTACCATTTCCTTTCCGGAGCACCCGTATACTGACTTTGAAGAATCAGAGACGTTGCGGTATAATCATCTGGTGACGATGTTCACCCGTTTGTCCGTAAAGGGTGCTGCTACAATGGTCGGATATAAACATCTCCTCGAGGTAGCTCAGCAGCAAGAGCCCATCGTCGACCAATTGGAAGCAGCTTCAGTCAGCAATGCGGTTGACACCGAGCCTACGACGGGATCAGAAGATGACGAGCCGGGGGAGGGAGCCGACAATGATATCCGGCCTTCGGATCCAATTATATCGCAAACGAAAGGCCGCAAGAGATCTACGCGGATGAAAAGCTCTATTGAGACGGCAACTCAACCAAAAAAGCTAAGAAGGTGTGCATTGTGCAACAAAATGACAGACCACGACAAGCGGAACCATTACAAGGCACTGGGGATAAGTCCAGTGCCTTTGCAAGACGGGGAAGAAGATGATGCCGAGGATGAGGACGAACAAGCTGCAGTGGAACTTTAGTGTACTGAATATTTTGTAATAATCTTTTATGAGCCATCAAAAGTGTCGGACATTTTGTAATAATATTTTAGTAATGACTCGTTTGTAATAACCTTTACAATCATTTTTTTATACGTGATTTCTTACACTGTCCGCTACACTGCGCAGCACAACATTAGAAACCTAAGGTATTAAAGAATACCCCCCTACAACACTTAGTTTTTTTTTTGTTTTTGTTCACTTCTCTGCGTCCGCTATACTATGTAGCGGACGGCCTCGCAGAATACCCCCCTACAACACTTAGTTTTTTTTGGTTTTGGTTCACTTCTCTGCGTCCGCTATACTATGTAGCGGACGGCCCCGCAGAATACCCCCCTACAACACTTAGTTTTTTTTTGGTTTTGGTTCACTTCTCTGCGTCCGCTATACTATGTAGCGGACGGCCCCGCAGAATACCCCCCTACAACACTTAGTTTTTTTTTGGTTTTGGTTCACTTCTCTGCGTCCGCTATACTATGTAGCGGACGGCCCCGCAGAATACCCCCCTACAACACTTAGTTTTTTTTTTGTTTTGGTTTTGGTTCACTTCTCTGCGTCCGCTATACTATGTAGCGGACGGCCCCGCAGAATACCCCCCTACAACACTTAGTTTTTTTTTGTTTTGTTTTGGTTCACTTCTCTGCGTCCGCTATACTATGTAGCGGACGGCCCCGCAGAATACCCCCCTACAACACTTAGTTTTTTTTTGGTTTTGGTTCACTTCTCTGCGTCCGCTATACTATGTAGCGGACGGCCCCGCAGAATACCCCCCTTACAACACTTAGTTTTTTTTTTGTTTTGGTTCACTTCTCTGCGTCCGCTATACTATGTAGCGGACGGCCCCGCAGATACACATATTATCGATCACTTTGTTATTTTTTGAACACTTGCCCTGCAGATAGACAGATATCCAACACTTGGTTTCCCACCGTTAAATCATATTGGTCAATAAAATCAATCGCATTCAATAAATTTTTTGGGTTAAAAAAGTGTTGTAACGTTACAATGTGAATTGGGGAACATCATCTCTCGCAGGAATGATGTTCCTTACACGGATTTACAATAAACCTAATAGCTCTAGGCCGGCCATTCATAATTTGCCAAGCAATCCTATACCTAAAGTCTTGTATGCATTCTTCGCTCCAGACAGTCTTCTTGAGGCTCTCAGACCGGCAAATGTAATCCATGTACATGCAGAGGAAGACGCCGCAGTCCGAGGAATTATGTTGCTTGGGCCTACTCCTCTTCAATCGGAAAATGAGGACCGGCCTGCGCGATACCTTCTCCCGACGCCTACCATTGACCAGGGCAGCAAAAAGATTCTGCGAGAACCATAATAAGCATTAAACATAGCTAGCAAAATAAGATTAATCAGTTTTATAATATGCAAGTTACAACAAGAAGGAAACAGGATCTTACCATGGCATCCAACTGGCCTATGCCTCGGTACATATCAATCACAGGCATCACGTCGGTATCGTCGTAGAGACTGTCGACGACTGAAACCGTGCTCTGTAATGGTTCGTAGCAAACCAAGTACCAGTGGGCATTCCCTAAAAAGGGGATTAGAAACACGTCGGCAACACTTGCGCTCACTGGACTATCCCTAGCAAGATATGCTTGTAGGTTAGGGGACGGTTTCCACTGGGCCATGCCTCTCCCCTTCCTTGCATTGCCCCAGTCGTGCCACTCTTGTACTAGGAGCTGATGGAAAAAAGCATCCAAGATAAACACGCGCAGACCGATGTCTGGATGCTCCCGACACCTTCGCCTCAGAATTTGCACGTAGTGCGAGATGACACCGCTGTCTAACCAAGATCCCGGCGCCAGCGAGGCGATCTCTGTCCAAGAGGCATTGTAATCCAAGCCCTCGGGGTGATCCATGTCATACGACGCTCCGTCTTGGGGGGCCCCGCTAAAATAACGGGCTCGGATTATATCGCATTTATGCGGCTTTAGGGGCCTGGCTGGATGCCCTTTCGGATATTGCCCTCGGGGGTCGATCGGGGGATATTGGCCTCCAATTCCTTCTTCGGCCGGCTGATATTCCCCTTCGGGGCCGCCAACTGGTCCCGCCCACGGGACAATGGGCAGTGCCTCGGAGAAACCGTAGTTTCCGAAAGGAAAGTCTTGCGTGACTTGAGAGAGGGGTTCCGGGAACAAATTGAAGGAGGGGCCGCTGTAATCGCCCCACGACGCTTGAGCCTGTCCCATCCCCGCTTCAGAGGTACCAACAACTCCCTGACTCACCCCTGAAGCCTGTCCAGAGGGATCACCGTATCCCTGGCTGACGCCCGTATAACCCATTCCCGGGCTTACTCCCGAAGACTGGCCCGATGCTTGGCGCAAAAAATTCCCGCAGCCTAAAGCCAATGTCGCAGCCTGTTGGCAAAGATCCTCGCCCATTGCGCTCACCAGATCCCTCCGCTCACTCAACTTCTGGAAGAATGCAAGCGAGGCATTAACCTACATCCAAAGAGATAAAAAATTAAGTAACTTCAATCAGACATTTATATTCAACTAATTTGGTTCAAGTCAGACTTGTTGGGCAACTTACGAGATTGTATGCCATACGCTCATCGATCTGACCCCTAGGCGCATACCTCTCCCCACGTTCAAAGTTTACAGGGGCTACTCTCCTCCGCGTGATGCGGTAGTACCACTCATCGTACTGATCGATGCTGATAACGGGGTCTGGCTCCGAGACGATGGCCGCCAGTGTGTCCTGCCAAGAAGTCCAAAGCTCTATTTCGGCCGCGCACAATTCGTACGCATTGGCGGTGCCAAACACTCCGACATCCGGTGGGTTCCTGTTAACCCTCATATCCGGGGCATCGACTGGCAAACCCTGCTCCAACTCAAAATGGCGCATTGCTCGGTCGGGCAGCTGCCACTCTGCGAGCTCGAAATGGATCAGGGGTGTGCGCTGCAACCCGGAGAGCGTGAAGACGAACGACTCTCCCACCCGTCGCGCCAAACGTATGTACGGTGCCCAACGCATTTGGCCCGGAGATAGACGGTCGAACTCCCCTCGATAGTACGTAATGTTGTGATGGGGATCGACTCTCCTCTTGTAGTGGCTAGCCCTCCGGCTGTACTCCCAAGCACACAACCGAGGCCAGACTTTGTCGGTTCCATCCCTACGCGTTGGTGCACCGGGAGCAAGGTGTTCGTAAGACCACACCTGAGAACATCAAAAAATTATATTTATATCGTCGATTCAACAAAAATAAAACACAATAACGAAGACATGATTTATATGATATACCTGCAATAGCGAGAGACATGCACATATGGCTTTGGAGTTGGGCCTCGTTGCCTTGTGCAATGCTCGGTACAGATACGAAAGAACCGCTGCACCCCAGGCATAATCCCCAACCTCCGACAGGTTACCCAACAACGGTAAATATTTCACGCTGACCGTGTTCTTCGACGTCGTTGGGAATAAAATTGCTCCCATCACCCACAAGAGGAAGGCCTTTGTGTACACCACAAGCTCACGGCCCGTATAGTTTTCCGGCAAAACCCCGTAGGTATCTACCAACCACTTCAACTTTATACCACCAGTGCTAAATTGATCCTGGGGTATCGAAGTGAAGAAGTCTCGCGCTGTTCTCTTATTCGTTGCGTCTGACGGAGGAGCAATTACCGGCCGCCCCGTCACCGGCAACCCCAAGATGAACCCTACATCTTCTAGGGTAATCGTCATCTCTCCGATCGGGAAGTGAAACGTATTCGTTTCACTTCTCCACCTCTCAACAAGGGCACCTATCAAGGCCCGGTCAAGCTGTTGAAAGATCTGCCCATGCGTGAAAATCCCAAACCCAATTCCACGCAGTATTCTTTTCTGGGAATTGTTCAAGGTCCATCTCGTGAACTCGCGAGATACTTCTACGGTGGTGAGAAGTTCTCTTTCCTACGAATTATTAATAAATACAATTTGAGCAAAATGAACGGTAAAACAACGTTCGTAATAATAAGAAAGTTGATAAATAATGTATCTTACTCCACCATCCCATATGAGCGTACTGATATGGTTGGCTTGGTCGTATAACACGGATGGATCTTCTGGTCCAGGGATAAATTCCATTTTTTGCAACTGAAACTATGGAATCGGATTTTACAAACGCTAGCACATGAACAAATACATACATATATAAATCCTCATCACCGCTAGCACATGCTCAATGCATAATCAAAACCACGCATAAAACGCAATATTGATCACAACTATAGATTAGAAACATGTAAAGGATTGATTTTGTGAACTTACGTGATCTATTAGGGGGGTATTAAAGCTGCTCTTATGAAGAAATTGCGCAGATCTGCTTGCCAACGCCGCTGGGAATATTTGTGAGTAGGAAGAACGGAGAAGAAGAGTGTAGAAGTTATAGGGGGTGAATCTTTTGGGTTTGAATATATATATATATATGCTGTCGGACAATATATATTTGCCGTCCGCTATATAGTATCGCGGGTCTGTTCCTTGTCCGCTATATAGTATCGCGGACGCTAGACTTTTGGTTGTTTTGGTAGTTTTCTCTACGTCCGCTATACTATGTAGCGGACGCCCCGCAGAATTTTTTTGGTTGTCTTCTCTACGTCCGCTATACTATGTAGCGGACGGCCCGCAGAATTTTTGTGGTTGTCTTCTCTACGTCCGCTATACTATGTAGCGGACGGCCCCACAGAATACCATTACTTAGTTTTTTCTTCTACACTTTGTTCCACCTCTCCAATACTTAGTTTTTTCTACACTTAGTTCCACCTCTCCAACACTTAGTTTTTTCTACACTTAGTCCAAACTGTCCGCTATATAGTATCGCGGATATAGTTTTTTCTTCTACACTTTGTTCCACCTCTCCAACACTTAGTTTTTTCTTCTACACTTACTTCCACCTCTCCAACACTTAGTTTTTTCTACACTTAGTCCAAACTGTCCGCTATATAGTATCGCGGATATACTTACTGCAGAAAATGGTTGGCACGGACCAGACATTTAGTTCCCGACCTTCCCGAACCCGGCCTAAGCGGAGGGCCTTATATCCGCTATATATATAGAGCTATACAATGTGGCGTAATGTAATAAATTGGAATAAATTGGCGCCCGTAATGCAGTTTTAATAAATTGAAATAAATTGGCCCGAAGACTTGTTTTAGCGACATAGTACGTTAATGCTATTTTAATAAACTGACGCCCGAAGACTTGTTTTAGCGACGGAATCAACAATCTCAATTTTTCCAAAAAATAATGTACGATTCATAATCAACGATCTCAATATATCGAGGCAACAAAAAAAGGCACAATTAACCAAGAAAAAATTTGAAAACATAATAAACAAGAACATAAATATTTTTATTATAATAAACTATGGTTCACAAATGGGGTACGAAAGCTTTTCACAAGCGCTCCGTTCAAAGATTACAACTTGAAAATCCCACCACCCAAGGTGTTCGAACACTACAAAGTCCCCGAGTTCGAGGCCATGCTGGCGCACGAAGACGTTCCAACCCTCTGCGAATTCCTTTTTTTGGGATCGGCCGGGCTTCAGCTTGATTTCAACCTG
The DNA here is from genome assembly GCA_033070095.1 of Escallonia herrerae. Classification (NCBI taxonomy): domain Eukaryota; kingdom Viridiplantae; phylum Streptophyta; class Magnoliopsida; order Escalloniales; family Escalloniaceae; genus Escallonia; species Escallonia herrerae. Next base: position 1,344 of record JAVXUP010005105.1, on the reverse strand, counting down.
CCATGCCCCCTTGCGGCTATATAATCTTGCACTATCATGAATTGTTGTAAATTGATTGGTAAATGCTTCCGGTATGTCCTACCAAACACAAAATACAAAAAATAGGTTAGTTTTGGTTAAGAAAAACAAAAGATCAAACTTTTAACACACGAAAATACAGAGAAAGAGAAAGAGGGATAGCCTACAAGTTCATGCTCAAATCCCGGCATCATGACTTTGAAAAAGTGTTTGCCTACCAGGTGCAAGTTGCCAATATAATCGTAGGCGTAGGTGGTCTCCGATCCAGAAGCCATCGAGATCGTCGTTGAGGGGAGGACGGTGGTGTCGGCGGAGATGTGGGTGACCGGAGATGTGAGTCGCCGTAGATGGGGTAGCGGCTTTAGGTTAGATGTTCGAGAGAGGGGACGCCGTCCGCTACAATAATATATATACCCCGATCTGATTAAATATTTATAGCAGGAGAGAGTTGACGAAGGGACGCCGTCCGCTACAGATACCAAGGGGACACTGTTGACGCCATACAGATACCAGGGGACAGTTCTCGGGGCTCACGCCCGAGACTTTATAGGCGACCGAGAGGACAGGCCCTGACATGTGTCAGCCTAGAGATCGTCCGCCATACAGTATGGCGGACGCCTTTTTCCTGACACATGTCAGGAACAGAAAGGCGTCCGCGAGACTGTCTCGCGGACATGGGAGGAGGGCAAAAAGGTAAAACTCCCGTCCGCGAGACAGTATGGCGGACGGGTGTCAGTTTTGGAAAAAGGCGCGATCTGGACCGTCCATCTTTCAGGATGGACGGTCAGATCGCGCTAGCAACTTAACTCCATTTGCTAGCGCTATCAATGGATCAGCTATATATATATATATATATATATATATATATATATATATATATATATATATATATATATATATACTAAGCCACAAAGGGCAGGGCCAACATGGGCCGAAAGGTCGGCCAAAAGCGGGTTGGGGCCGATTTTGAGCTGGCCCGTTTTTTCGGGCCTAGCCTGGATAATTTTCAAAAAAAAAAGGCCAGGCTCTAGCCCTAACCCAAAGGCCCTAGGGGTTAAGGCAAGTACTATTCATCAAATGGGCCGGGCCAACCAGACCTATTTAGGGCTGTCAGCCCATTTGACATTTCTAAAAATACTAGTAGTAGTTTTCAAGCCAAAGAATGAATATGATAAAGCCACAAAGTTTATAATCAATACTTGAATCATGATCACTAATACTGTGAACGTATGATTGAATGCGCTTAGCAACAAAAAAGAATATCTTTACAGATTTTAAAAACAACAAAAAAATACATTTTTAACAACAGAAAACATAGCACGCCGT
>JAVXUP010005104.1:0-22391 GCA_033070095.1 Escallonia herrerae | reverse complement strand
CACGTGGCCCAACCCCATGGCCGCTGCCACGTGGCGTCCCCCACCCCTGCCACGTGGCCCCGCGTATACAACCCGCGGTTGGGGCGATGGCCCCTGCCACGTGGCGTCCCCCACCCATGACACGTTGCCCAACCGCGTATACAACCCGCGGTTGGGGCGATGACCCCTGCCACGTGGCGTCCCCCACCCCTGCCACGTGGCCCAACCGCGTATACAACCCGCGGTTGGGGCGATGGCCCCTGCCACGTGGCGTCCCCCACCCCTGCCACGTGGCCCAACCGCTTATACAACCCGCGGTTGGGGCGATGGCCCTGCCACGTGGCGGCCCCCCTTGCCACGTGGCCCAACCGCATAAACAACCCGCGGTTGGGGGCGATGGCCCTGCCACATGGCGTCCCCCCGGTGATGCCCCACCTGGTGTCCTTCCCCTCCTTATTGTGATGCCACGTGGCGTCCTTCCCCCGCGTGGTGTCCTTCTGCCAAATTTTTTTTTTGCCGCAGCCTTTGACCGCTCAATCACGGGTTTTCTGTCTTTTTTCTTCTCTCTTCCTCACTTTTTTCTGTCTTTTTTCTTCTCTCTTCCTCACTTTTCTCTCTTTATAATCCCCTCCCCCGAACCCTTCTTCTGCACTCTATCATCTTTACCAACTTCCTTCGTACTTCATATCTCACCTACATAATCTCCACAACAATACAAACCAAAAAATTTTACGCTAGAAGATCGGTAGATTTTTCTTTAAATACATCAAGTCACAACAAGTAAGTATTTTGAATTTCCTTATAATTCAATGTTAGGTTTATACAAATCAGCGTATTACATTTATAGATTCCAAAATAGCGATTTTTTAGGGCGCCAAATATAGACAGTTTTTCACGAATTTATAAAAAATAGCTAGAGCTAGATTTTGCCAAAGTGCAAAAAAGAGACCCTAGTTATTCTTAAAGGATCTGTCTCAGGTAAAAATTTCAGATTTTTCCAAAGACTGGAAAGGGGTTAACTGATACGGGAACCTTGTAATTCTGCAGTGTAATTTAAAATATCAAGCCAGCGCGATTTCGCGCGAAACTTTTATGAGAACCCTAGGGTGTTGAGAAGTTCCATTCCCCGGAATTCGGGCCATTCCGAAGCCGTTACCTATTTTTTTGGCCGAACGGCCCTTCGCTCGATCCGGACACCGGTTCGGAATTTTGGGCGAAACCTCCGTAAAATACTTTTTAGATCAAGAATGAACTCAGGAAGCTTAAAATAGATTTTTAAAGCACTTTTGATATTTTCTCATGCCAGGGGGCATTTTGGTAATTTGCCACCCCGCGAGGGGTGTTTTGGTAATTTTACGTTTCGGGGGCGTAATTGGCGCTAGGGGTGAAAACTTAATTAGACAGTTTTTCACGAATTTATAAAAAATAGCTAGAGCGTGATTTTGCCAAAGTGCAAAACAGAGACCCTAGGTATTTTCAAAAGATCTGTATCAGGTAAAAATTTCAGATTTTTTCAAAGACTGTAAAGGGGTTAGCTGATATGGGGAACCTTGTAACTTCGCAGTGTAATTTAAAATACCAAGCTAGCGCGATTTCGCGCAAAACTTTTATGAGAACCCTAGGATGTTGGGAAGTTCCATTCCCCAGGAATTCGGGCCATTCCGAAGCCGTTAGCTATTTTTTTGGCCGAACGGGCCTTTAAGCGCTCGATCCGGACACCGGTTCGCGATTTTTGGCGAAAGATCCGTAAAATACTTTTTAGATCAAGAATGAACTCAGGAAGCGTAAAATAGCATTTTAAGGCACTTTTGATATTTTTCCTGATGCCAGGGGCATTTTGGTAATTTGCCACCCCGCGAGGGGTTTTTGGTAATTTTCCGCGCCAAGTTTTTCAAACGACTTTTTAGTCCAGAAATGTAAGTAAACCACCTGAAATGTTGTTTTGAAGCTGGTTCGGGGGCGTTGGGGTGATAGTGAACCCCCAGGGGCATTTCGGTAATTTGCCGCTCATCGGGGGCTATTTTGCTAGGAAGGATCCAGCTTAAAATTCATACCTTAAAATAACTTTTAGTTCATGATGGGGTGATAGTGAAAGGGGCATTTCGGTAATTTGCCGCTCATCGGGGGCTATTTTGCTAGGAAGGATCCAGCTTAAAATTCATACCTTAAAATAACTTTTAGTTCAGGAAAGGGTGTGAGACACCCGAAAACTTATTTTGTTCCGGATGTTCTGAACCTTGTGACGCACCGGCGATGACTGCCAGGGGGTATTTTGCATAAGTAGCGGGTGTTTTGGTAACTTTCCCCCTTTAAAATTTTTCCTGATATATTTGGTATATAATTGACGTAATACATTTAAAAACTTGACTTTAAAGCGGTTTTGAGGTGTTGGGGGTGTAGGGGCCATCGGGGGGTATATTGCTATATAACCACGTTGGCGCTAAATTCAGTGGGAACTAGCGTAATTAAGCGTTCGGAGTGGTGGGAAGTGAGGATTTGTTTTAATACATTGAAATAATGACTATTGCTAATGTGTTGGTAAGCTAGGTTAAAGATCCAGTTATAGTTTTGGAATGTAAATATTATGGACGCTAAGTTGGTTTATAATTATATTTTGTTCTTAGAGGTATGAATTTCAGCCCTGGACCTCATGATACATCAATCCTATACGATGACGATGACCACGTCGCGAGGCACGTATTTGACGGTGTCGATAGGGGTGTTTTGGAAACAATTCAAAGCACAAGGCACCTTGAAGAGTGGGTACTAAACGAGGAACAAATACAGCTATTACACCGTCAAAATTTAACCCTGTTCACCGATTGCGGGAAATGGTCTCGACACGACGATTGCCTTATATCCGCTCTAGTTGAACGATGGAGGAGCGAGACGAACTCATTTCACTTCCGGTTTGGTGAAATGACTGTTACGTTAGAGGACGTCGGATTTATACTTGGAATCCCATGTCACGGCAGACCCGTTACTCTGAACGTGCCGTCTGCATCCATAGCGAATATGGCTATGCAGTATTTTCCGGGAATTCCAAGGGCAGCTCTTACAACAAACGGCGTCAAGCTTAAATGGCTGAGAGAGCAGTACGGCGTGCTACCGGATGAATACACTCCTCATGATTTCGTGACGTATACGAAGGCATTCCTTCTGTATATTATTGGAGCTATATTACTTCCGACGCATTCGAAAAACACGGTGCATCCGAAGTATATGGTGTTCTTGGAGGATCTTGAGGAGGTATACTCGTATTCGTGGGGTTCAGCTGTCCTTGCGCACCTATATCGAGCACTGCATAAGGCTACGAGAAACGGTGCCAAGTCCATTGCCGCCTGCCTGACTCTATTACAGGTATGAGCATTTATTTTCTTGGTCGGATCCTTAGTCAATATATTCGGGATTAATTACTAATTCCATATAATGTTTGCATTCACAGGTTTGGTCTTACGAGAGGCTACCCATGGGTCGTCCACAACCGTTGGTAGATTCCGATGAGACGTGGCCTAGGGTGTGGGCCTGGGGGCCTACGACCAACCGGAGGAGGAGACGGGTAGACCCTCACCACCATCTAAAGTTCTATCGGGGGGAACTAGAGATACTAGATGCATCCCAGGTGACGTGGCAGCCATATGGCAAGGTGATGCATCTGTTGGATGAGTGGTGTTGGCAACTTCCGGTGTCGTACGTGCTGGCAGGTTTGGTTCGGGTGCCGCTCATTCACTTCGAAGAATGTGAGTTTCAGATGCCCGATCGAGCTATGAAGCAAGCTGGCTGTCCACAAGGGATACCAAAACCCGCTGTAGACATGCGGCCATACAGGGGTGGTCGAGGGCCGAACTTCGAGGTGGCTGATGCCTTGATTTTGTTGGGTGACGAGGTGCAACAGTGGAATACCTGGCAGGAAACGTATGATAGCCTTGTATCGCTGAAGCACGACGGCATTAGTACTGAGGAATACTTACAGTGGTTTCTCAGGGTGACGCGCACGAGGGTGAATCGCCCTTCCCAGGTGAAGAAGACATCGTATGCGCCACGTGAGGTCTATGACCAGTTCTGGGCATTGGCCATTGTAAGTCATGCTAGTGTTGTTTGGTAATTTATTTGCGCACCTTATCGACCATGCCTGAAATGATTAGCCATATTTTCTATGCATGTTTTTTAGGTTGACCAGGGCATTGAGGTGTTCAAGCAGCTGGAGTCGTTTGACTGGTTTGTCGCGCAGGCTCCTGACAATCTCAAGAGGTCCATTGAGAGGTACAAGACTGAAGTTCAAAACTTTAGTCTTGCGTACCGGGGTTACCAAGGGGAGCCGTCTAGTCGCCCTCCTCCTGACGCGTACGACTATCAGCCCCAGAGTCAGGTTCCCCAAGTAGGAATCCAGGCCTCGCGCCCAAGCTTTCGGTCGGACAAAGGACAAGCGACGAAGCCATTGAGGCCGGACAAGATGGGTTGGATCGACCGGCACTACTTCGGGCATGAGCCTGTCAATTCAACAGACTTTCCCCTTGCGACATTCCTAGGTCATGAGGATATCAGAACGTTGGCGCCGGAGACAGATCTTTCAAATTTTGTCATGAACGCTTACATAGAACTGCTCCGGATTAGAGAGCAACATTTTAACCGTTCTGAATATTTGAAGCTTAACATGTATCCCACTCATTTTGTGGAATTAACGGTGAGAGAATTCACAGAATGGAGGCGAGGGGGCGGCAGGAGTAAGTGGAAACCAGGTCGAAACGTGTTAGGCATGATGAACGCAGACTATCAATGTCCCGCTGCTGATGCGAACCTTATCATGATACCTTGTCATCATGCAAACCACTGGTTCCTATTAGTTCTCCATCCAGCGTTCAGAACAGTTCACATATACGATAGCCTAAGGGAGGACGAGCCTGGACAGCTGCTGGCACAGATGTACAACGAGTACATCACTTTAGTGGTTAGTTTTTATTTTTTGACCTTGGCTCATAGTATATTGTTCTTGTTTCATAGGCTTGATTCTCGTTTTTATTGTTGGATGCAGACTACTGTCCTCTCGCTAGCGTGCGAACGGCCACAGGGGGACCCTTGGACGGTCGTGATGATAAAGGACCGACCAAAGCAATATAACGGTCACGATTGCGGGATTTACGTCCTCAAGTACATGGACTACATTGCTCGCTCGGAAGTGCTCAAACACTCCTCGTGGACTAGGAAGGATGCCTTGACGTTTAGGTATAGGATAGCCTGGGAGCTGAAAAAGAATGAAGCTAGACGCCTTCATTACCATTATCCTGACGTGCGTGGCTAGCTGCTGTGATGTTACAAAAAACTGTACCAAAAAGAAATGTACATAATTTTTCGCATGCTATGAATTTGGCGCTAAAATGTGCGCGAATATACCTTTCATATGACGCATTCGAAAAAATTACGCGTCTCGCTTTTTGCCGAAATTCATAGAAATGGGCTAACTAGCGTGCATGAGGTGCAATGAGGGAAAAAAAGTGACAAAAAAAATTGTAACTTTTTTCGGAAGCTATCAATTGGGCCTTAAAGTGTGGCCGAATAGGCCCTTCCTAGGAAAATCCAAAAAATAATGTGTCTCGTTTTTCGCCGAAATTCATAGAAATGGGCTAACTAGCGTGCCTGAGGTGCAAGGAAAAAAGTGACAAAAAAAATTGTAACTTTTTTCGGAAGCTATCAATTGGGCCTTAAAGTGTGGCCGAATAGGCCCTTCCTAGGAAAATTCAAAAAATAATGTGTCTCGTTTTTCGCCGAAATTCATAGAAATGGGCTAACTAGCGTGCCTGAGGTGCAATGAGAAAAAAAAGTGACAAAAAAAATTGTAACTTTTTTCGGAAGCTATCAATTGGGCCTAAAGTGTGCCCGAATAGGCCCTTCCTAGGAAAACCCAAAAAATATTGTCTCGTTTTTCGCCGAAATTCTTACAAATGGGCTAACTAGCGTGCCTGAGGTGCAATGAGCGAAAAAAAAGTGACAAAAAAAATTACAACTTTTTTCGGAAGCTATCAATTGGGGCCTAAAGTGTGCCCGAATAGGCCCTTCCTAGGAAAACCCAAAAAATAATGTGTCTCGTTTTTCGCCGAAATTCTTACAAATGGGCTAACTAGCGTGCCTGAGGTGCAATGAGCGAAAAAAACGTGACAAAAAAAATTACAACTTTTTTCGGAAGCTATCAATTGGGGCCTAAAGTGTGCCCGAATAGGCCCTTCCTAGGAAAACCCAAAAAATAATGTGTCTCGTTTTTCGCCGAAATTCTTACAAATGGGCTAACTAGCGTGCCTGAGGTGCAATGAGCGAAAAAAAATTGACAAAAAAAATTACAACTTTTTTCGGAAGCTATCAATTGGGCCCTAAAGTGTGCCCGAAAACGGAGTTACCAAAAATATCAATAATCCACAAACCAAATCACAAATTAAAGATTCCACAAACCAAATCACAAATTTAAACATTATAAAAGTTCAATTTATACAACTGAAACATTAACCCTAACACTGATCATCATCATCGTCCTCCTCGACCATACTGCCAGGTTCGATACCTAACACTTTATAATGGTTTCTCTTGTCATGATCAGTCATCTTATTACACAACGCACACTTTCGTAATTTTTTTTGACCCGTTGCTTCTTCAATCGGATTCTTCATGCGTATTGCTCGTTTTCGCCCTTTTGTTTGAGAAATAATTGGATCAAAAATGTCGTCCTCCTCACCTTGTAGGTCAGTGCCGTCAATGACTGGCTGTTTGGCTCGATTGAATCTACCGGCTGGAGTCGTCCGAGTAGTCGGAGTGTCCACAGTTTCTGGTAATGCCATCCTAAACTGTGCATGCTTAGCCTTATCCCGTGCGGCTGCTTCAACTTGATACCTGTACCCATCAAATGTCGACGCTGCATCCATTGATAAACCGTGCATGATGTTACAAAGGTGATTATATCGCAGCGACTCAGATTGCTCGAAATCAACTGAAACATTGGGCACGTAAGGAATGTGACCGTGGACTCTATTGGCTTCCTTCGTCCACCGTTCCAAGATATACTGTGGAGGGATTTCACTAGCATTCTTGGCGCTCAAAACCCTCAACGCGTGTCGACAAAGTATACCTTTATGCTCAAACAGTTGACAGTTGCAATTAACCAACCCGGTGTCCTTACAAACTGCTACGGTAAAATGTCGTCTGTTCCTCGGAGCCGACGAAGAGCACGGATTGGCGAAATTCGTCACATTTGTCAAAGCATAAACCTTGATATCTCTGGTGGAATACTCGTGCAACTTTGTCATGCCATATTGATTCGACTTTAGTAGTTCCTCTTGAAACTGTCGAAACATTTCCTTGGTATAGACTTGAGCCGCATGAGCCTCTAAAGGTGAATAAACTAGTATAGCTCTTTCTTTGCAAACTGTAGCCGCGTCGGCTTCTCTCTCACGGTACAATTGCCTGTCAACGGCTTTCTGCATCTCTAGTACGAACTCCGCTATACTTGAAGACTGGCCTACGTACCCATCAAAGAATGAATTCATAGCTTCGCTTCTCGAGGTCGTAGTCATTCCGGCTGCAAAAAACTTCTTGGTGTAGGCACCGACCCACTGTGTCTTGATCTCATACAACGATTGTAACCATTCATGATTGTGCAAATAGTAAGTATCCATTAACGTGGCCCACCTCTCCTCGAACACGTCTACCGTCAACGATTTCTTCACACATGTATTAAAGTCAGTCTTGAATGACGGATGGTTTGCATATACATTGTGAAGCCGTTCGGGATATTTGTTGCTTATGTGCCATGTGCACAGGCCATGGTGAGTATCTGGAAGGACCTTAGCGATTGCATTTTTCATTGCCAGATCTTGGTCGGTGATGATGGTCTTTGGAGGAATATGATACATTGCTTGAAGCCACGTTTCAAATAACCACGTAAATGACTCCTCCGTCTCATCCCTAAGCAGGGCAAAGCCAAACGAGATTGACTGATAGTGGTGGTTCACCCCGGTGAACGGAGCAAAAGGCATAGAGTACTTATTGGTGCGGTATGTGGTGTCAAACGTCACAACATCCCCAAAATTTTGGTAAGCAGCTCTAGAACGGGGGTCCGCCCAAAATATAGTACTAATGCGGTTCTCCTCATCCAGTTGGAGACTGTAGAAAAATCCAGAATTCTCACTCTGAAGGCACCTGAAGAGATCAAGTGTAGTTTGAGAATCACTCTTACCGAAAGACTCTCTCCTCTGAGCACGAAGTTCATTTCGAAGGTCAACTTCGTTGAAACTCAACTTGTCAATCCCCCCAGCCTGGCTTGAGAAAACCCCCATCATCTTAGAAGGTGGAATTTTAGCCTCGGCCATTGTAAAAATCAGTTGTCTGTGTGCCGCGCTTATTTCTCGGTGTTGATGAATTTGACCAATCTTACTAGGGGTCATCAACTGATGATTATGGCTCAACTCCACTCCTGTCACAACCCAATGGTTTTCATTTTTTCGGTGTACTGCATACACATGGGCCTTGCAGCCGGTACCCGGAAATGTGTCCCGTTTTCTTTGTCTTGTTGTCCCTTCGTCACTGATCCGAACGACCGGGGGTACATGCGGTGCTCCTCTATGACACTCAAATAGTCTTGCACAAATTTGATCTGTATTCGCCCGTTTTCTAGTCGTCTTAGTTCTAATACCGAAACCTATCGTTTTCGAATATGCTCTATAGTATGCTTCAACTTCGTCCAGTGTTTGAAAAACTTGACCAACGTAAGGTGGATCAGAACCTTCACAAAAATTATTTCCTCCAGTTGCATCCATATTTATACTGAAATCTAAAAAATAAAAATTATATCATTCTCAACAAGTCATAGAATTAAATAAAAGAAGAATAAAATTTATTTAAACGTAATTGTTAGAAATTTTGTATAATGTAAAATTAGCAAAGGCAAATTACCGAAATGCCCCCGGGGGTTCATTATCACCCTAACGCCCCAAATCAGCTTCAAAACAACCTTTCAGGTGCTTTGCTTACATTTCTCGACTAAGAAGTCCTTTCAAAAACTTAACGCTGCAAAATTACGAAAATACCCCTATCGGGGATGCGAATTACCAAAATGCCCCCTGGCATCATAAAATCTGAAAAGTGCTTTGAAATGGGATTTTAAGCTTCCTGAATTCACTCTTTAAAATAACTTTTCAGGTGGACTGAAAAACTTTTTCGGAAAATTACCAAAACACCCCTCGCGGGGTGGCAAATTACCAAAATGCCCCCTGGCATGAGAAAATATCAAAAGTGCTTTAAAAAGCTATTTTAAAGCTTCCTGAGTTCATTCTTGATCTAAAAAGTATTTTACGGATTTTTCGCCTAAATATCGCGAACCGGTGTCCGGATCGAGCGCTTAAAAGCCCGTTCGGCCAAAAAAATAGCTAACGGCTTCGGAATGGCCCGAATTCCTGGGAAATGGAACTTCCCAACACCCTAGGGTTCTCATAAAAGTTTCGCGCGAAATCGCGCTAGCTTGATATTTTAAATTACACTGTAAAGTTACAAGGTTGCGCGTATCAGTTAACCCCTTTCCAGTCTTTGGAAAAATCTGAAATTTTTACCTGATACAGATCTTTTGAAAATAACTAGGGTCTCTGTTTTGCACTTTGGCAAAATCTAGCTCTAGCTATTTTTTATAAATTCGTAAAAAAACTGTCTAATTAAGTTTTCACCTTTAGCGACAATTACGCCCCGCAATCAGCTGCAAAACAACATTTCAGGTGTTTTACTTACATTTCTGGACTTAAAAGTCCGTTGAAAAACTTTTTCGGGAAAATTACCAAAACACCCCTCGCGGGGTGGCAAATTACCAAAATGCCCCCTGGCATGAGAAAATATCAAAAGTGCTTTAAAAAGCTATTTTAAAGCTTCCTAAGTTCATTCTTGATCTAAAAAGTATTTTACGGATTTTTCGCCTAAATATCGCGAACCGGTGTCCGGATCGAGCGCTTAAAAGCCCGTTCGGCCAAAAAAATAGCTAACGGCTTCGGAATGGCCCGAATTCCTGGGGAATGGAACTTCCCAACACCCTAGGGTTCTCATAAAAGTTTCGCGCGAAATCGCGCTGGCTTGATATTTTAAATTACACTGCAAAGTTACAAGGTTGCGCGTATCAGTTAACCCCTTTCCAGTCTTTGGAAAAATCTGAAATTTTTACCTGATATAGATCTTTTGAAAATAACTAGGGTCTCTGTTTCGTACTTTGGCAAAATCTAGCTCTAGCTATTTTTTATAAATTCGTGAAAAATTCTATTTTTGACGCCCAAAAAAATCGCTATTTTGGAATCTTTCGAATGTAATACCCCGATTTGTCAAAACGTAATTTTGACGCCCTAAACACGAATTTTAGACTATTGTAAGAACAATTTAAGCGTAACACAATTTAAACAATCAATTGGTAAGAAGAAATTGAAAAATACTTACTTGTTTTAACTTGATATATTTAAAGAAAAATCCACCGATCTTCTAGCGGTTATCCACCGATCTTCTAGCGTCAATTTTTTTTGTTTGTATGTAGGTGAGATAGGGAGGATGAGGAGAGTGGAAGAAATGATTCGGGGAGGAGGGATTTTATAGAGAGAAAAGTGAGAGAGGAAGAGAAGAACCGTGAGTGAACAGCAGGGAGGGGGAGGGGGGAATGACACGTGGGGGTGGGGGGTAGGGTGGTAATGACACGTGGGGGGTTCACGGGTGGGGGAAGGGGGGTTCACGGGTGGGGGAAAAGGACATAGGGTGGGGGCCACGGGGTGGGGGGCAAGTGGGTGGGGGGAAGGGAGGGTGGGGGTGGGGGTCACGGAAGGCAATAATGCCAACCGCATGTAGGAGTTGCGGTTGGGCATTAATGCCAACCGCATATGGGAGTTGCGGTTGGGCATTAATGCCCATTTTCTCACGAGTTTTTCATTTTCTCGTGATATTTTCATGAATTTCTCATAATATTTTCGTCCTTTTTGGTCCCTTTTCGTCCTTTTTGCGCCACGTGGCACGACTTTTCCCAACCGCTGCTCTTACCTGCGGTTCGGTGGAGAAATTGTTATTTCTCCACCGGTGGGTGTGGATCGGCCCCCTATATATATATATATATATATATATATATATATATATATATATATATATATATATATATGTGTGTGTGTGTGTGTGTGTGTGTGTGTGTGTGTGTGTGTGTGTGTGTGTGTGTGTGTGAGAGAGAGAGCGATCAGCAGTTGACGAACACGCATTAAAAGTTTAAACATTCTTTTAAGCTATATAAGTTTTCCGAAATAAGCTAAAAACAGGGTCTAAAAGTAGTGGGTGAGAAACAGGGTCTAAAAGTAGTGGCTGTTAGCCAATTCGTCTCAAAACGTAGAATATCGGGAAATGAAAGTTATATGTGTGAGCTAAGGCAAAAAGATATATATATATATATATATATATATATATATATATATATATATATATATATATATATATATATATATATATGGAGCCGATCCATTGATAGCGCTAGCAAAATAGGAGAAGTTGCTAGCGCGATCTGGCCGTCCACGCGCGATCTGTGGACCGTCCAGATTTTGTTTTTGCGTTTTTTTTTAAGTCCGTCCACTACATAATGTAGCGGACAATTTTTTGACAAAAATACCCTCCAGTTACGTCCGCTACATTATGTAGCGGACAGAGTCGGTACTTTTTTTCTGACTCCTTTGTCAGATTAATTTTCTGACATGTCTGGTGTCTGCTACATTATGTAGCGAACAATTTTTTGACATAAATAGCCTCCAACTCTGTCCGCTACATAATGTAGCGGACAGGACAGAGGCACACTTCTTTTTCTCTCCTGACATGTCTGACCTCATCTCCCCTCCTTTCTTCTTTTTCTTCTCTCTCTCTCTATCCTCCTTGCAGCAACGACAACAGCCCACAACACGGCCGAGCTCGACTCCGGCGTCGCCGCAGCAAAGGCCTTCGCCTCCTCCCCGAGCTTCGACCACCACAGCCAACGCTCCCACCAAGATGTGCCCCCACCACGCGCCTGCTTCATGTACAACTCCGCCCTAGCGACGAGGATGCCGCCATTGCCTAATTCTCTTATCTTTCTCCTTTTTTTGTTGAAAGGTTGAGTTATTGTGTTTGTATTGCTGCTCCGGCAGCTTCACAGTGACGACGGTGGTTTTGTGGTGCATGGGCCTGTGGAAAACTGTGTTGAGAGCACTGGTGGTTGGGCCGATTGGCGCTGGTGGTGCGCCGATTGGAGCTGGTGGTGCACCGATTGCCTGGTAATGACGGTGATGGGACGGCATGGCACGGGTTGGACAGTCTCAGTGCTGTCAGAGAAGGGCTCGTCGGCCGGCGACGGTTTGAGTGCAAAATTGATGGCGACAGTTTGGACGATGGTGGTTGGGTGCGGCGACAGTTTAACTGTGGCGATTGGGAGCATGGGCGATTGGATCGTGGTGGTGGGTTGATGGCAGTTTAATGGTGGGTGGGCAATAGCAGTTTGATTGGTTGTGGTTTGGATTGTGGTGGTTGGTGGCGGCGGCGACGGCGACGATCAGACAGTGGTGGTCGGTGACGGTGGTGTTGGGTATTGCATTGCACATTTTGCACTGGAGGGAAAAAGGCCAATTCTTGGACCTGAGAAGGAAAGAGAGAAAGCGAAAGAGACTGAGATGGAAAAGACAAGTGCAGTACAGTCGTCCGCTACATAATGTAGCGGACATCAAACATGTTTGAAAATTAATCTGACAAAGGAGAGACAAAGGAGAGAGAAAGAGTCAGAAAAAAGTACCGCCTCTGTCCGCTACATAATGTAGCGGACGGAGCTGGAGGGTATTTTTGTCAAAAAATTGTCCGCTACATTATGTAGCGGACGGACTTAAAAAAATGCAAAAAAAAGATCTAGACAGTACACAGATCGCGCGTGGACGGCCAGATCGCGCTAACAACTTAACCCAGTTTGCTAGCGCTCTCAACGGATCAGCTCCCATATATATATATATATATATATATATATATATATATATATATATATATATATATATATATATATATATATATATATATATATATATATATATAGAGCTGATCCGTTGATAGCGCTAGCAAAATGGGCTATTTTGCCATTTTGCAAGCACGATGTGGCCGTCCATCCTGAAAGATTAACGGCCCAGATCGCGTCTTTTTTGAAAACTGTCAGTAGTCCGCGACATAATGTCGCTGACTACATTTTTTTACCTTTTTGCCCCTCCAAGCATGTCCGCTAGACTGTATCGCGGACGACATTCAGGCCCTAACACATGTCAAGAAAAATTCGTATGCCACACAGTGTGGCGGACGACCTCTAGGCTGACACATGTTAGGACCTGTACCGTCAGTCCTTCACGCCCACGGAGGTTATCTTGTCCTTATCTGTCACGTCAACAGTTGCCGCTACACTGTGTAGCGAACACTATATTATCCGCGATATAGTATAGCGGACGTCTAATATATATTCAAAAAAAACCCTAACTACGACACTCTCCTCCATTCTTCCTACTCACAAATATTTTCAACGGCGTTGGCAAGTAGATCTGCGCAATTTCTTCTTAAGAGCAGCTTTAATACCCTAATAGATCACGTAAGTTCACAAAATCAATCTTTTACATGTTTATAATCTATAGTTGTGATGAATATTGAGTTTTATGCGTGGTTTTGATTATGCATTGAGCATGTGCTAGCGATGATGAGGATTTATATATGTATGTATTTGTTCATGTGCTAGCGTTTGTAAAATTCGATTCCGTATATGTATATATATCTATTATAAATATAATCATATATGTTAACATTGTATGTATTATGCATGTGCTAGCGTCGTATTTTTGCGAGCGATTATCAAAATCCAAACCGTAAAATCCAGACTGAGAAGGTTTTTTCATAATTTCAGTTGCCAAAAATGGAATTTAACCCTGGACTAGAAGATCCATCCGTATTATACGACCAAGCCAACCATATCAGTACGCTCATATGGGATGGTGGAGTAAGATACATTATTTATCAACTTTCTTATTCTTACAAACGTTGTATACCGTTTGTTTTGCTTAAATTGTATTTATTAATTCGTAGGAAAGAGAACTTCTCACCACCATAGAAGTATCTCACGAGTTCACATCATGGAAATTGAACAAGTCCCAGAAAAAGATACTGCGTGGAATTGGGTTTGGGATTTTCACGCATGGGCAGATCTTTCAACAGCTTGACCGGGCCTTGATAGGTGCCCTTGTTGAGAGGTGGAGAAGTGAAACGAATACGTTTCACTTCCCGCTTGGAGAGATGACAATTACCCTAGAAGATGTAGGGTTCATCTTAGGGTTGCCGGTGACGGGGCGGCCGGTAATTGCTCCTCCGTCGGAAGCAACGAATAAGAGAACCGCTAGGGACTTCTTCACTTCGATACCCCAGGATCAATTAGCACTGGCGGTATAAAGTTGAAGTGGTTGGTAGATACCTACGGGGTTTTGCCGAAAAACTATACGGGCCGTGAACTTGTGTTGTACACAAAAGCCTTCCTCTTGTGGGTGATGGGGGCAATTTTATTCCCAACGACGTCGAAGAACACGGTCAGCGTGAAATATTTACCGTTGTTGGGTAACCTGTCGGAGGTTGGTTCTTTCGTATCTGTACCGAGCATTGCACAAGGCAACGAGGCCCGACTCCAAAGCCATATGTGCATGTCTCTCGCTATTGCAGGTATATCATATAAATCCTGTCTTCGTTATTGTTTTATTTTTGTTGAATCGACGATATAAATATAATTTGCGGATGTTCTCAGGTGTGGTCTTATGAACACCTTGCTCCCGATGCACCGTGTAGGGATGGAACCGATAAAGTATGGCCTCGGTTGTGTGCTTGGGAGTACAGCCGGAGGGTTAGCCATTACCAAAGGAGAGTCGATCCCCATCACAACATTACGTACTATCGAGGGGAGTTCGACCGTTTATCTCTGGGCCAAATGCGTTGGGCACCGTACATACATTTGGCGCGACGGGTGGGAGAGTCGTTCGTCTTCACGCTC
Organism: Escallonia herrerae; assembly: GCA_033070095.1. Lineage (NCBI taxonomy): Eukaryota > Viridiplantae > Streptophyta > Magnoliopsida > Escalloniales > Escalloniaceae > Escallonia > Escallonia herrerae. The sequence continues at coordinate 7,354 of JAVXUP010005104.1, read as the reverse complement.
TCCAGGTTGCAGCGCACACCCCTGATCCACTTCGAGGTCGCAGAGTGGCAGCTGCCAAACCGAGCAATGTGCCATTTTGAGTTAGAGCAGGGTTTGCCAGTCGATGCCCTAGATATGAGGGTTAACAGGAACCCACCGGATGTCGGACGGTTTGGCAAGGCCAATGCGCACGAATTGTGCGCGACCGAAATAGAGCTTTGGAGTTCTTGGCAGGACACACTGGCGGCCATCGTCTCGGAGCCTGACCCCGTTATCAGCATCGAACAGTACAATGAGTGGTACTACCGCATCACGCGGAGGAGAGTAGCCCCAGTAAACTTTGAACGTGGGGAGAGGTATGTGCCTAGGGGTCAGATCGATGAGCGTATGGCATACAATCTCGTAAGTTGCCCAACAAGTCTGACTTGTCTTGAATTTGATGAATATAAATGTCTGATTGAAGTTACTTATTTTTTATCTCTTTGGATGTAGGTTAATGCCTCGTTTGCATTCTTCCAGAAGTTGAGTGAGCGGAAGGATCTGGTGAGCGCAATGGGCGAGGATCTTCGCCAACAGGCTGCTGCATTGGCTTTAGGCTGCGGGAATTTTTTACGCCAAGCATCGGGACAGTCTTCAGTCGTCAGCCCGGGAATGGGTTACGTCAGCCAGGGATACAGTGATCCCTCCGGACAGGCTTCAGGGGTGAGCCAGGGAGTTGGTGGTCCCTCTGTAGCGGGGATGGGACAGGCTCAAGCGTCGTGGGACGATTACAGCGGCCCCTCATTCAATTTGTTCCTGGAACCCCAACCCCTCTCTCAGAGTCAAGTCACGCAAGACTGGCCTTTCAGAAACTACGGTTTCTCTGAGGCACTGCCCATTGTCCCGTGGGCGGGACCAGTTAGCGCCCCCGAAGGGCAATATCCCCCGTTTGACCTCCCCGGGGGGCAATATCAGCCGTCGGAAGAAATGGCCGGAGAGCAATATCAGCCGGCCAAACTAGGAATTGGAGGCCAATATCCCTTGCTCTTGCCCCCCGGCGAAGGGCAAGATTTGTCGGTCGACCCCGAGGGCAATATCCGAAAGGGCATCCAGCCAGGCCCCTAAAGCCGCATAAATGCGAGCTAATCCATGCCCATTATAGTGGCCCCCCCAAGACGGACAGAACTATGACGTGGATCACCCGGGGGGCTTGGATTACAATGCCTCGTGGACAGAATTGGCCTCGCTGGCACCGGAAGCTTGGTTAGACAGCGGTGTCATCTCGCACTACGCGTAAATTCTGAGGCAAAGGGGTCGGGAGCATCCAAACATCGGTCCACGCATTTTTATCTTGGATTTTTTTTTCATCAGATCCTAGTACAATAGTGGAACGAGTGGGGCAATTCAAGGAAGGGGAGAAGCCTAGCCCAGTGGAGACCGTCCACTAACCTACAAGCATATCTTGGGCGGGATAGTCCAGTGAGCGCAAGTGTTGCCGACGTGTTTCTAATCCCATTTTTAGGGAATGCCCACTGGTACTTGGTTTGCTACGAACCAGTAGAGAGGATGGTATCAGTCCTCGACAGTCTCTACGATGATACCGACGTGATGCCTGTGATTGACATGTACTGAGGCATAGGCCAGTTGGATGCCATGGTAAGATCTTGTTTACTTCTTATTGTAACTTGCATATTCTAAAACTGATTAATCTTATTCTGTTTGCTATGTTTAATGTTTAATGCTTATTATGTTTATCGCAGAATCTATTTGCTGCCTTGGTCAATGGTAGGCGTCAGGAGAAGCTACCGCGCAGGCCGGTCCTCATTTTCCGATTGAAGAGGCATAGGCCCAAGCAACATAATTCCTCGGACTGCGGCGTCTTCGTCTGCATGTACATGGATTACATTTGTTGGACTGAGAGCCTCAAGAAGACCGTCTGGAGCCGAGAATGCATACAAGGCTTTAGGTATAGGATGGCTTGGCAAATTATGAATGGCCGGCCTAGAGCTATTAGGTTTATTGTAAATCCGTGTAATGAACAAAAAATAGCCGCAGGGGATGAGGCCCACAATTGACATTGTAACATTATATTCACTTTTTTAATAAACATATATTGAATGCGATTGATTTTTATTGACCGATATTGTTGTGTTGAATTCAGTTGAGTGTTTGATTTGTGATCAGAGGTGTTTGATTTGTGGTCAGAGATAGCAGCTTGGCTAATTGACTGATCTGTGATTTGCTTTGAACGGTGGGAAACAAAGTGTTGGATATTTGTCTTTCTGCAGTGCAGGGCCGTAAAAAACCGAGTGTTGACCGTCCGCTACATAGTATAGCGGACGTAGAGAGAACAAAAAAAAAACAAGTGTTGGATAGTTGTCTTTCTGCGGGGCTGTCCGCTACATAGTATAGCGGACTTAGAGTGAATAAAAAAAAAACCAAGTGTTGGATAGTTGTCTTTCTGCAGGGCTGTCCGCTACATAGTATAGCGGACGTAGAGAGAACAAAAAAAAATCAAGTGTTGGATAATTGTCTTTCTACGGGACCGTCCGCTACATAGTATAGCGGATGTAGAGAGAACCAAAAAAAAAATCAACTGTTGGATAATTGTCTTTCTGCGAGACCGTCCGCTACATAGTATAGCGGACGTAGAGAGAACAAAAAAAAATCAAGTGTTGGATAATTGTCTTTCTGCGGGACCGTCCGCTACATAGTAAAGCGGACGTAGAGAGAACCAAAAAAAACCAAGTGTTGGATAATTGTCTTTCTGTGGGACCGTCCGCTACATAGTATAGCGGACGTAGAGAGAATAAAAAAAATCAAGTGTTGGATAGTTGTCTTTCTGCGGAACCGTCTGCTACATAGTATAGCGGACGTAGAGAGAACCAAAAAAAAACTAAGTGTTGGATAATTGTCTTTCTGCGGGACCATCCGCTACATAGTATAGCGGACATAGAGAACAAAAAAAAAGTGTTGGATTAGCTGTGTTTCTGCGGGCATAGAGAGAACAAAAAAAAAACAAGTGCTGGGATTTATATGTCAAATGAAGAGTGATATATATATATATATATATATATATATATATATATATATATATATATATATATATATATATATCTTCCTACTGTATGTTAGGATTTCATTCCAACTAGCACTTATCCACATGTCATTCTAATAAGCGAACCCCGTCTTTCAATTTTTCAAGTGTTGGGAATTTTTGATGTGTCTTCTGCTAGACATTTGTGTGGACGATGATAATTCTGTTTTAATAAATTGGCAACCGAAGACTTGTTTTAGTGACGGAATCAACAATCTCAATATTGATTAACAATAAAAAAATGTACGATTAACAATCAACAATATCAACATCGACGGAATCGAAAAATGGCACAATTAAGAACCTAAAATTTGGAAAATAATGAACATTAACATAAAATTGTTCATAACAGAATTTAGGGTTCAACATTGGGGGAAAGTTTTTTCACAAGTGCTCCGATCAAACACCGTCGCTTGAAAATTCCACTTTCCCGTGTGTTCAAACACTACAAAGTCCCTGAGATGGAGGTCATGCTGCTCCACGAATTTGTTCCAACCCTCTGTGAAACAAATTTGATCTTCGCCGTGCTTCTTCTTGATTCTAACATGCCATGACCCCTTGCGGCTGGTTAAAGTTGAATCGAAATAAAGTGTGGTAAGCCAATAGCAAAAGGCTACCGGTATGTCCTAACATATTCATAATACAAAAAATAGGTAAGTTTTTAACCAAAGATCAAACTTTTAACACCAAAAGTAACACAGAGAAAGAGGGATGGCCTACAAGTTCTGTATCAAAACCAGGCATCATGACTTTGAAGAAGTGTCTGCCTGCAAGGTGCATGTTGCCTACAAATTCGCTGTGCTCGACGAATCAGAAGCCATCACACCGGGAATGTCGCTAGAGGTGCCGCGGCATTGAGGGTAGGACGGGGCTGTCGCCGGGGGCGGCACGGCGTCAAGGGGAGGACGGTGGTGTCGCCGTAGATAGGGTAACGGCTGGGTGAGATGTTCGAGACAGATAGAGAAACGGATGGAGTGATAAGATGATTGGCCTCTGATTAATATATAACAGGATAGAGTCATCCGCTACATTGTGTGGCGGACAAAAAGAAGACCAACAGTTTTTTTTCTGCAAACGTCCGCTACATTGTATAGCGGACATAAAAGAACAACAAATTAGGACTCTGGAGAGACATCCGCTTTATTGTATAGCGGACACAAATAACAAAAAATGAGAACTCTGCAGAGACGTCCGCTACATTATATAGCGGACATAAAAGAAGGTCAAAATTTTCTATAAAGTGTCAGAATTTTAAGACTCTACAGAGGCGTCTGGGGCTAATAAAAAAAACAACATAAACTTTTAGAGTTGATGGCTCTCCTAGGTCTATCAGAAAAAATATAACAGTATTTGGTCAAAAGATTATTAGAAAAAAAATTACAAAAAATTATTACAAATGTCAAACATAGTCAATGGCTTAAAAAAAATTATAGGTCCACTGCAGCTTGTTCGTCCTCATCTTCGGCATCATCTTCTTCCCCGTCTTGCAAACCCCCTGGACTTATCCCCAGTGCCTTGTAATGGTTCCGCTTGTCGTGGTCGGTCATTTTGTTGCACAATGCACACCTTTTCAGCTTTTTAGGTTGAGTTGCCATTTCAATAGAGCTTTTCATCCGCGTAGATCTCTTGCGGCCTTTCATTTGCGATATAATTGGATCCAAAGGCCGGATATCATTGTCGTCTCCTCCCCCGGCTCGTCATCTTCTGATCCCGTCGTAGGCTCGGTGTCAACCGCATTGCTGACTGAAGCTGCTTCCAACTGGTCGACGATGGGCTCTTGCTGCTGAGCTACCTCGAGGAGATGTTTATATCCGACCATTGTAGCAGCACCCTTTACGGACAAACGGGTGAACATCGTCACCAGATGATTATACCGCAACGTCTCTGATTCTTCAAAGTCAGTATACGGGTGCTCCGAAAAGGAAATGGTACCGTGCAACCTGTTTGCACCTTTCGTCCACCGTGACAGAACGTATTTATATGGGATTGTCCTGATATTCTTCTGTGTGAAAAACCGCAGAATGTGTCTACACAGGATGCCATGGAACTCAAACTTCTTGCAAACACATGTCACCGAGTCCGTCAATGTGTCGTGGCTCACCGTATAAATTCTGCGCAGCTTCTCAGGGACGAGGTCATTCACGAGCGAATAAACCTTGTACTCACGCGATGACTTTTCTGCCTCCTTGTTTATACTGTATCGGCCCGATTTTTGCAGCTCTACTTGGTATAGCATGAAGATCTCCTTCGTATAGACTTTGGCACCGTTCAGCTCCAGCGGGGTCTCAAGCAACCTTCTCCTTTGCTTGTACGTGGTTGCAAAGTCTGTAGCCCTTTCTTTCACGAATAACGACGCAACCGCTTTTTGTGCGGATGTGACGAAACTCTTCAAATTGGTAGCTGTACCCACATAACTATCGAAAGTGGCATTCATAGATTCACTCCTGCCCGTCGTTTTCATGCCCGCAGAAAAATGCCTCCTCGTGTAAACGCCAATCCATTGCTCTTTGAGCTGGTACAAGTGCTGGAGCCACTCGTTGTCTTGCAATGAGTAATCCTCAACAAGCTTTTCCCACCTCTCCTCAAATTCCTAAATCGTTAACGACTTATTAACATACTTTTCAAAGTCCTGTTTAAAGTCTGGATAGTTTGCATACACGTGATGCAAACGTTCAGGGTATTTGTTGCTTATGTGCCAAGTGCACAAGTTGTGTCGAGTATCTGGGAAGACGGTAGCAATAGCCTTCTTCATTGCCAAATCTTGATCGGTGATGATAACGTTGGGTGCTTTGAAGTTCATTGCTTCCAGCCACACCCTAAACAACCATTCAAAAGAACTCTCGCTCTCATCCCTTAACAAGGCGAACCCGAACAGGATGGAGTGATAATGATGATTGACCCCCGTGAAAGGAGCGAACGGCATCGAGTACTTGTTGGTACGGTATGTGGTGTCGAAAGTCACGACATCCCCAAAATGCTTATAAGCTAGCCTCGAACGACCGTCGACCCAAAAAATTGTGCTAACTCGATGCTCGTCGTCAAGTTTATAATCGAAGGTAAACTGCGGGTCCTCCATCTGCATCCGTTTCAATAGGCTCATTGTGGATTGAGCATCATTGAGGTCATACGCGGCTCGTCTATGGGTTCGGACCGCGTTACGAACGTCTGTCGTGTTAAAGTTTAAATTTTGAATTCCCCCAGCCTGTTCAGCAAGAACATTAATCATGTCGGTAGGTCCTAGCCGCGCATTGCTCATTGTGTGAATTAGGCTCCTTGCGACCTTACCCATCTTCTTGTGTTGATGCATCTGACTCACCTTAGAAGGGGTTACTAACGGGTGATTGTGTGCCAGTTCCAGGCTGGTAATAAGCCAATGATCTTGCTTGGCTTTATAGCTTACGAACATCTTGACCTGGCAATTCGTGCGCGCAAAGCAGTCCCGTCTTCTCCGCGCAAACCCTATTTCGTCATCACTGTCATCGTTGCCTACGCGTGTCTCATTTTGCACTGGGTTTCTGCCCCTATGACACTCGTATAAGCGAGAGCATATCTTTTTTGTTACGTTGCTTGTTCTTGTAGTCTTTATTCTAATGCCAAAACCAACCCTCAATGAATACGCTCGAAAACATTCTTCAGCTTCTTCCAATGTTTGAAAGGTTCGTCCTAGATACGGATCACTAGCATCTACGGGGGTGTTGGAGCTCGACACGAAATCAGACATTGTGAAACAAGACCTATGTAGAAATAGACTACGCTTAACAATCAAATGACATTTTCAACTGAAAATATTATCTCAAAATTATCTTGGCGAATAGACCAATTTAGGATGACAAATATACCATATACATATCCCAAAAGTGTCTCCCATTTTGCTAATTATAAATTTATTGAACATAACAAATTAAAATTACTAAGATAAATAGACAAATTCATCATGCCAAAATACAACAAACATATCTCAAAAAATTTGAATTTAAATAGGATACATGTGTCGAAGTTAGCGAACCTCAAAAAAATCAAAATTAACTACAATGAATTAGTTTAAAGTTAACAAATTAATTTCTAAAACATCACAAGTTGATGAATAGAGTGACAAATTTCTAGAACATCACCAAAGATCTATATTTTTTTGTCCAAAAAAACAAATTATACTTTATCAGTCAATCCACCCAGAAAACTTTTGAGATCACAAACTTACCTTGCTTGAGTGAAGCTTGAAGCAAGTGTTACTCGAAGCTTGAAGGGAGCTGAAAATGGAAGCAAGTCTGAAAGAGAAGAAAATTGTGCTGAAAGAGCTGA